>BQNB010064504.1:7568-35289 GCA_026074375.1 Tanacetum coccineum | reverse complement strand
AGGTAAAATCAATACAGGTAAATTAGATTTTGAAGATGTGTACTTTGTTAAGGAGCTTAAGTTTAACCTTTTTAGTGTCTCACAAAAATAGTGTTCTTTTTACAGACACTGAATGTGTTGTTTTGTCTCCTGACTTTAAGCTACTTGATAAAAATCATGTCTTGCTTAGAGTTCCTAGAAAAGATAACATGTATAGTGTTGATTTAAAGAATATTGTTCCTTTAGGAGGTCTAACTTGTCTCTTTGCAAAGGCCACATTAGATGAATCTAATCTCTGGCATAGAAGGCTTGGGCATATAAATTTCAAAACACTAAACAAACTAGTGAGGGGAAACCTTGTCAGAGGTTTACCTTCAAAGAATTTTGAAAATAATCACACATGTGTTGATTGTCAAAAAGGAAAGCAACATAAAACCTCTTATAAGACCAAGACTGTAAGCTCAATCAGCCAACTATTAGAAATGTTGCATATGGATATGTTTGGGCCAACATTTGTAAAAAGTCTAATGAAAAAGATGTACTGCCTAGTTGTCACAGATGACTATAGTAGGTTTAGTTGGGTTTTCTTTTTAGCCACTAAGGATGAAACTAGTGAAATCCTTAAAACATTCATAACTGGCATAGAAAATCTAATAGACCTTAAGGTGAAAGTAATTAGATGTGACAATGGGACTGAATTCAAGAATAAGGTCATGAATCAGTTCTATGAAATGAAGGGTATTAACAGGGAATTTAGTGTTGCCAGAACTCAACAATAAAATAGAGTAGCAGAAAGGAAAAATAGGACACTAATAGAGGCTGCTAGGACTATGATAGCTGATTCAAAATTGCCAACAACTTTTTGGAATGAAGCAGTTAATACTGCTTGTTATGTTTAAAATAGGGTGTTAGTTATCAAGCCTTACAACAAGACCCCTTATGAACTTTTTCTAGGTAGAAAATATGCCTTAAGCTTCATGAGACCATTTTACTATCATTTTACTATTCTTAATACATTAGATCACCTAGGTAAGTTTGATGGAAAGGCTGATGAAGGGTTCTTTGTAGGATACTCTACCAATAGCAAAGCATACAAGGTATTCAACAATAGAACTAGGATAGTAGAAGAGAACCTGCATGTTAAGTTTAGTGAAGAAACACCTAATATTGCAGGAAATGGACCTAATTGGCTTTTTGATATAGATGCTCTAACAATATCTATGAATTATAAGCCAGTTATGGCAGGGAATCAAACTAATGGTAATGCATGTACCAAAGAAAACATTGATGCATGTCAAGATGGGAAGAAAATAGTACCTGATCAAAAGTATATACTGCTACCGTATAGTTGACATTTGATCTACACACTCTCTAAAAGTTCAAAGGATTCTCCTGATGCTGGATTCAAACCATCAGGGGAGGAGGAAAAGATAAATTATGAACATCAAGAGAATGAAGATAGTGAGGTGCCAAATACAGAGGAGCCAAGAGTTAATCAAGAGCAGGATGCAAATGTCAACAACACTAACAACATTAATACTGTTAGTCCAACTGTTAGTGCTGCTGACATAGAAAATAATGTTGTTGATGAGAATATAGTCTATGGATGTATTGATGATCCAAATATGCCTAATTTGGAAGAGATTGTCTATTCTGATAAAGATGAAGAAGTTGGTGCTGAGGCTGACATGAATAATTTGTCTACAACTGTGCCTGTCAGTCCTATTCCAACTACAAGAGTCACTAGGAACATCTCTTGACAAATCATTGGAATATACATTCAGACCTCAAACTAGAAGATGACAAAGAATGAGCACTACATGGTATCATTTTAGTTCAGTGCAACAGAAATCAACCATAAAGAATTTTAAAATTATCTGTATTGCTTGTTTTCTATCACAATTGAACTAAAAAGGTGATCCATCTTGACAGATCCAAGCTGGATAGAAGCAATGCAGGATGAGCTTCTACAGTTTAAATTACAGAAGGTTTGGACTTTGGTTGATTTACCATATGGCAAGAGGGCCATTGGTACTAAATGGGTGTACAGAAACAAGAAAGATGATAGAGGTATTGTGGTTAGAAACAAGGCAAGACTGGTGGCACAAAGGTTACACCCAAGAAGAAGGATAATTATGATGAGGTTATTACTCTCTTTTCTAGGTTAGAACAATTAGGTTAATTTTTGGCCTATGCATCTTTATGGGGACTTCTTTGTAGTCCAAATGGATAGTAAAAGAGTGCCTTTCTATATGTTACTGTTTTGAATGAGGAGGTGTATGTGTGCCAACCTCTGGTGTTAAAGATCCATAGTTCCCTGACAGTTTATATGGTAGAAAAAGACTCTTATATGGTTCTACATCAAGTTCCTAGAGCTGGCGTATGAGACATTTCTACCACTTATTGGAAAATGCGATTTAGAAGATCGTACTATTGATAAGACTTTTGTTCATCAATAAAGGACAAAGGAAATGTCCTGTTAGTACATGTGCATGTTGTTGATATCATCTTTGGATCAACAAAGAGTTCTTTGTGTGTTTAATTTGAGCAGTTGAATGCACAAGATATACCAGAAGAGTTCTATAGGGGAGCTTACTTTCTTCATAGGATTAACAAGTAAAGCATAAAGAATGATGGAATCTTCATTATACAAGACAAGTTATGTGGCCACAGTATATAGAAGAAAGTTTGATTTTACCACTGTAAAGACAACAAGCACCCAATTGAGACTACAAGGCATTGCTCAAGGATTAAGAAGATGAGATGTGGATGTCACATTATATACGATCAATGATTGGATCATTGATGAACTTAATGCTCTAGGTCTGACATAATATTAAGTTGTTTAAGCGTGTGGCAAGGTTCTAAGTTACTCCTACAAAGTCTCCACATCTCATGCATGAGAGGATCTTAATACTTGAAAGTCAACCCAAACATAGGGCCATCTTGGTACCGTAAGGATTCACCCATTTGCCACTGGAAGCTTTCCACTGAAAGTGATTTAGCTGAAGCTAGCCTTGACAAAATCCACAACAGGAGGTTGTAATTTTCGTGCAAAAGGTTGAATTTTCATGCAATGTAAAGAAGCACACTATATTGCCAATTCTACAACTGAAGCATAAGTTATGTGTTGTTTGCTAATTGTTATGGCGACAGGTGTTATGGATCTAAAATCAAATGCTTGATTATGGGTTCAACTTCATGAACACCAAATTTCCATTGATAAAGAACGCACCAATTGTTTGTGAAGAATCCAGTGGTTTTATTCTAAAACCAAGCACATTGAAATAAGGCACCATTTCATCAGAGATTCTTATGAGAAGAAGTTGATTTAAGTAATCAAGATTCACACAGACCACAATGTTGCAGATCTTCTCACAAAGGCAATATATCGATGTTAGCAGGTTTAACTTCTGAGATAGCTAGCATTGATTACTAACCACTGAAATATTGTTAGAGGGGGGGTTAATTTTAGATTGGATTGAAAGGGAATATATCATAGAGCATAAGTGGGCGTGAAAAGGGTCAGGAAATCCCACTGAACCCCAACACACATCCACAATTGTATCACTATCTAATCTTGAACCAATCACTTTTCTACCATAATCTTAACCTAAAAGGACTCAAAAACCTAGGAAAGCCAAAAAGACCACTGAGATATCTCAGTCTAGTAGACCTATTCACCTTGTTGCAGATGAGACTATCTATAAGGAGTGGAAAGACAGAATGGAAAGGGCTGCCACTACTGCTTCTAGCTTAGAAGCAGAGCAGGACAGTGGTAACATAAATAGGACCCAATCTATGGCAACACTTAATGAATCTCTTCCTTAGGGAACTGATTCAGGTAGTGGTCCCAGGTGCCAAGATACCATATTGGGGGGTGCAGAAGCTTAAACTAGGTTTGAGGCTGCATTTAAACAGTCCAATGATCCACCTCTCTCAAGAGTTAACACACTTGAAAGTGGAGATGACAGCATGAAACTAATGGAATTGATGAAACTTTGTACAAAATTGTCTGAAAGGATTCTTGATAATAAAAACAGAAAGAGTGACTTATTGAGGAAAAGAAATGAGAGATAGAGTGAGCTGAAAAATAGAAAGAGAGTTGTGTGATATAAAAACCATTAGAGTGAATTGGTGAGAAAAAGAAATAAGAGATATAGTGAGATTAAAAATAGAAAGAGAGCTTGTGAGAATCACAATAGATGATGGAAATTGATTTTGGAAGAAATTAAGGTAATGCTGGTGGGTCTTAAAGTTAATGCTGCTCAGCTTAAACTTAATGCTGCTAAGCTTAAGTTAATGCTGTTAGGCTTAATTTACTGCTGTCCATATTAGTTTATGCTGCTAGACATACACTTGCTGTTAGGCATAAGTTAATGCTCCCAGGCATAACTTTCTACTACTGGGTTAGTTAATACTGTTAGGCTTAACTTAATGCTGCCAGTTCAAGTTAATGCTGTTGAGGGTGATTTCATAAATACTTCGATTAAGGGTTTCAATCACTTATTCGTTTGATTTTACACTTTGTTATCCTCTCTAATCATAAACCCTAACTTAATTTCATCTTTAATCATCAAAACCCATCACAATGTGGACCCTAAAGTTTGCTGAAACTCACAATTTGGTTGCGTTTTTGGAGAAACCCGAAGAAAGTAATGGGTTTGAGGAAATTATTGATTTTCTGAATACAAGTTCTGTCCAATATGCGTTAACAGTTAATCCCACCATTTATACTACCTGTATTGAACAGTTCTGGACATCTGCTAAGGCTAAGACAGTTAATGAGGAACGACAGATACAAGCCCTAGTAGACAAAAAGAAGGTAATCATCACTGAGATGAGTATAAGGAGTGATCTTAAGTTAGATGATGCTGAAGGAACAAATTATCTACCTACTACTACCATTTTTACAGAATTAGAAAGAATGGGGTATGAAAATCTTATTCAAAAGCTTACATTCTATAAAGCTTATTTTTCATCATAATGGAAATTTCTTATCCATACCATACTGCAATGCCTTAGTGCTAAGACTACATCCTGGAATGAATTTAGTAGCACTATGGCATCTGCTCTCATATGTCTTGCCACAAACAAAAATTTCAATTTCTCCAAGTACATTTTAGACAATATGGTAAAGAACTTGGAGGGTGGGGTAAAATTTCTTATGTATCCAAGGTTTGTACAAGTCTTCCTGGACAAACAAGTTGAGGGAATGTCTAAATATAAAGGAATTTATGTTATACCTTCCCACACCAAGAAGGTGTTTGCTAACATGAAGAGACCAAGAAAGGGTTTTTCTGGAAAGGTCACACCTCTATTTGAAACAATAATGGTTCAAGCTACTGAAGACATGGGTGAAGATTCAGCTGCTCCTACTGATTCTCATTTCACACCCATTCATACTCAACCATCTTCATCTAAACCTCAAAAGAAAAAGTCAAGAAGGAAACAGAGGAAGGACAGTGGTCCTACAGAGCCTATCCCTGATGAGGCTACCAATGAGGAGCATGTAGCTACCCCTTCCTGTGATCCACCTCAAAGTGGTGAGGATAGAATGCAACTTACTGAATTGATGGATCTTTGTACCCAATTACAATCAAGAGTTCTTGCTCTGGAGACTACAAAATCTAATCAAGCTTTGGAGATTGATAGCTTGAAAAGAAGAGTAAAGAGTTTGGAAAAGAGAAGGAAGTCAAGAATACCAAGGTTCAAGAGATTAAGGAAGGTTGGTTCAGCTAGCAAGGTAGAATCCTCTAAGGATGTTAGTTTGGGTGCTCAGGAGGATGGAGGAAAATTGTTGATCTTGATGCTGATGCAGAAGTGACTTTGGTGGATGAGACTCAAGAGATGAATGATGACAACCTAATGTTTGATACATGTGTGTTGGAAGAGCTGGAAAAAGAAGTTGCTGAAAAGGAAGTTAGTGCTCCTGATCCACTTACTACTGCTGGTGAAGTAGTTACTACTTCTAATGTTGAAGTTACTACTGCCAATGCTCCACCAACAACTATTGATGAGTTGACTCTGGCTCAGACTCTAATAGAAATCAAAGCAGCTAAACCTAAAGCTGTTACATCTGCTGCTACAACAACTACAACTACAAGACCCAAGGCTAGAGGGGTTATAGTTCAAGAGCCAAGTGAATTCAAAAAAAACATCATCACCTTTACAAGCATCAAAACTTACACAGGCTAAAGACAAAGGCAAGGAAAAAATGGTTGAGCCTGAAAAACTTTTGAAGAAGAAAGATCAAATTGCAATGGATGAAGAAGTTGCTAGAAATCTTGAAGCTCAACTACAAGCTGAATTGGAAGAAGAAGAGAGGATTTCAAGACTAAATGAAGAAAAAGCCAACATAGCTTTACTTGAATCATGGGATAACATACAAGCTATGATGGATGCTAACTTTCAATTGGCTCAACAAATGCAAATAGAAGAACAAGAACATGACAAAGTAGGAAAAGGGTCAATAAAGTGTTTGAATACATCCTCCTGATAGTGATGAAGACTTTTAATGAAGAAACTTGAAGATTCAGAAGATAAACATCAAGTTTAGGGGAGAAACTTTAGGATTAAAAGACTTCAAGATGATTCTTAGAGTTACTACTACTCAGTTACAACTGCTGAGTGATTACTACTGCTGGAAGGATTATGCTGACAGAGATGAGATCAAAGATTAATTGGAGAACAAGAATACTTACTAAGATAAGTATTAGTTATTCATAAAGAAGATATGTATAACTTATTTGTTTAGGAGATTACGTTTGTTTATAGAAAAGATCATGATAAGTTAGGAAAGTATTGTAAGCCTTGTAGGACTCCTTGGTGTATAAAAGGAGGTCCTAGGCCATAATGTTAGGAGTACATCTTTGATATTCGTAGCTTCAAGGTTATTTTGTAACCCTATCACTATTCAGAGTGATCGTTTCGTATTGAGGCTGAAAGTTTAGTAAAAGTTTGTTTACTGTTTTATTGTTCTTCTTAGTATTGCAAACTAGTTTCCGCATAGTTTGTGATATTCTCAATCTTAGTTTCTACTATAGTTGTTTTGGATCTATCCAACATAACTAAGCTTTAACAAGCTAAGTAAGATCTATTCAAAAGGGATCAACATGTATCATAAGCCAAAACAAACACCCCCTAATAGATTGTCTCATAAGTCTATGATCAAATAAAAAGGAATGGAATGGTTAGAAAGTCTAAAAAGTGATGACGGGCATTTAAAATATGATCTACGAATGAAATTTTACGGTGGCAGTATTGTAATATACACCAAGTCTACAAAAACTTCTAAAGAAGTTAACATACATAATTCCGCTCATTATCTTCATCTTCACTTATCTCTCATATTTCCACCTATTGCAACACATGATTTTGTTTGATGCAATTTTATTTTTGTTTTATCTCTAAGCATTTTTAGCATAAATGAGATGTTATAGTATTCTCTAATACTGAATATTGAGATTCTCTTTTGTGAGATTCTGTAATGGAATGTTATTTTGAGAGATCCGAGGCCCAGCAGCTCATTAAGTCTAACATATAAGCCCAATTGAGGTTCCATTCTAAAACTAATTGATGATAGAAGGAGTAGCCTACCAAGCTAATATGTTGACTTTGAGATTATGATTCTACCGATATGGGATTGGGTTTGCACACCCAACAATCCTCCCCTCAAACCCAAACCACCATGGGCCTCCCCTTCAACTATAACTACGATCCCACCTTTTTCGTACCGTCAACCTTTACCATCGGAACACCCTGCCTTTTACCGGCTTCCTTTCGTTACAAGGTTTACCGGGATCCACTAATACCGTCGAACCAGGGTCTAATCGAGGGAACACCATCCACACCACCACTGGGCCCAACCTGGCTCTGATACTAATTGGTTTTAGAATGGAACCTGGCTCTGATACCACTTGTTGTATCTCGTCGACAAAAAACCCGAAGACGTTGAAACATGGAATCAAGATCACTTGATATTAGTCGCACAAGATCAAGCCAATGTCGACTGATCTTTTAGAAGAACTCTAAACAAACCGAAACCCACAAAGTTGAACCGAACGATTATTGTATTAAACCTCGAACTCAGTTACAAGGGAAAGAATAAAAGAATGCGTGTATTGAGCATCACCCCCTCACCTCCTTTTATAGGGTAAGGGGGTCGGTTCCCTAATCTGCACCGACTAGGATTGGGCTTTGGTTTAGCCGACTAAAACAAACATTCCTAAACAAGCTATATAATGAAAAAGACACTTAGCTACCTTTTACTTATCATATATATTAACTAGACTTGACACTAATACTAACAATTTCCACCTTAGTGGCAAGACTAGTTAATCCCGACACCAAGTATCTCCATGCAATACTTGAACTTCAGACCTGGAACCACCTTTATAAACGTGTCAGCTGCATTATCCTTCGTGCCTATCTTTGCCACTTCAATCTCTTTAGACTCTACGATCTCCCTGATGAAGTGATACCTCACGTTGATATGCTTCATCCTCTCATGAAACATTGCATTTCTTGAGAGATAAATTGCACTTTGATTATCATAATTCACAACCACTGACCTTAGGTTTACTCCCAGCTTGATTAGTAGCCCTTTAAGCCAAATGCTTTTATTAATAGCTTCCGTAAGCGCCATATACTCTGCCTCTGTAGTAGATAATGCAACAACATGTTGTAGAGTTGCTTTCCAACTCACAATACAGCCATGTATCATAAACACATACCGGTTATCGACCTACCCTTGTCAGGGTCTTTAGCATAATTTGCATCCACGAAACCGTCAATATCTATGTGCTTCCCTTGATCTCTACCATACACTAGACCTGCATCAGCAGTGCCCTTTAAGTACTTCAAAATACACTTCACTGCCTCCCGGTGGTTTTTACATAGATTCGCCAAATACATGCTCACAATGCTAACAACATACGCAATATCCAGTCTAGTGCACACCATCAAGTACATTAAACTACCTATAACATTCGCATATGGGACCTTACTCATTCTTCCACGATCCGAGTCATGACAGACAAAACCTGTTAAAGATGCTTGAAGTGTGCTCCAATGGCACAGGAGACAGGATTGCCCATTATCCATTATGTAGTTATTCAGAATTTTCTACATATATCCTAACTGAGACACCTTTAGGGTTCGGCTACCCCTATCCCTAATAATCTACATACCAAGTATCTTCCTAGCTGGACCTAGTTCCTTCATATCAAACTCTTTACGCAGCAGTCCCTTGGTATATTCGATCTCATACTTGCTTTTACAAGCAATCAACATATCATCTACATACAACAATAGATATATGTACATACCTGGTGCAAACTCCTTAAAGTAAACACAACTATCATAGTTGCTATGGCTGAACCCATTGTTGATCATATACACATCAAACCGTCTGTACCACTGCCTTGGGGACTGCTTAAGACCATAAAGAGATTTCTTCAACAAACATACCTTGTTGCTCGTTTCTTCTTCAAAACCAGGTGGCTGCCTCATATAAATGGTTTCTTCAAGATTACCATGCAAAAACGCCATCTTCACATCAAGTTGTTCCAACTCGTAATCTTCACAAGCAGTTAATGAGAGAATCACCCTAATAGATGTATGTCGAGCCACAAGTGAAAAAACCTCATTATAGTCAATCCCTACTCGCTGTGTAAACCCTCGAGCTACCAGCGTTGCTATGTACTTTGGTTTCTGAATGCCTTCAACCCCTTCTTTAATCTTATACAACCACTTGCACCTTACCATTTCTGACCAGGTGGTTGAACGACCAGCTCCCAAGTATGATTCTTCTTTAAAGAACTCATCTCTTCTTCTATAGTACGAACCTACTCATCCTTTTCAGATGAATTAATCGCCTACTGGAATGTGATTGGTTCATGTGTATCTTCTTCCTTAGCAATAGCAAATGCATAAGCCACCATATCATCTTTTACCCTAGACCTTGATGATCTATACAATGATACATTACCTTCATCCCTATACCTTGCAGATATAGCAGTTGTTCTCTTTGCTCTATCATGCACCAGAACATAGTTGTCCAAATTCTGTTGTTGAGGCAATTCATTTTGTTCCTCATCTTCATTCCCTGGATTTTCCCCAGTATGAGGATCCATAGTTGGTTCGACCCTACTGCCTTGAAGTTCCACCTCAAACTCAACTTCCTTTATAGAATCTGCAGCACCATCACCCTTGAGAGTATCCTTATACATAAGGCTCTCATTAAACACCACATCCCTACTTATGATTATCTTTGGTTTCACATTATCTAACCTGCATAATTTGTATCCCTTTACACCATCAGGATACCCCAGGAATATGCACTTTATAGCTCTAGGCTTGAGTTTCCCCTGATTCACGTTTGAATAAGCAACACAACCAAATATCCTCAACATCTCATAATTCGGCGGATGTCCTGACCATAAATCCATAGGTGTCTTTTTTCTAATGTTGTATATGGAGACCTATTAATCAGATATGTTGCTGATAAGGTGTCATTTTATACACTTTTTCAAGGTCGTTTAACCCCTAAAATTGTTCATTTATGCCCAAAATAGGTACTTAATCAATCATTTTCAGGCATTTTTCATTTGGAAGGCATTTGGATGAATTACACGTGACTTGGGCTCATTTAGAGAAGAAACAGACGAGATTACGAACCAACACCAAGACTCTTGAAGATTTGTGCTCACAGAGCCTGGAGACGGCGTCACAAGCTATACGTGATGCCGCCACAACTCATCAAGTAACGGCGTCACATCATTTCATGACGACGTCAGCCCGCACCGACTCAAACGCAGATCTAGAAGATTCTTCTTATGACGGCGTCACGACTAAAACGCGACGCTGTCGCGTCGTTTTTCCTATATATATAAACCCGAATTTAGGGTTTTGAGTGTGTAACTTTAGAATAAAAAGAGGGTACGAACCCTAGTTCGTTTAGCAGCTGTAGGAGACGATTTTAGGGCCTAAAAACCCTATTGTACTTCTTCCAATTCATGTTTTAATCAAGTAAGGTTTACTTAATCATTCAATATGTCTATGTGTTGTTTGATTTATTGTTCTTGCTTTATCTTTAACATGCTTGGCTAAACCTCCTATTGTGTTTATTTATGATTGTATGAAACCTAGAATGTAGATCTTAGTGGTGTTGCTTCTTATGATGGATGTGCACGTTAGGTCTTAGAAAACCAGCTTTTGTCTGCATCGCTGTTGATATGTCTAGGGAAACATGATTGTGTAGAAAGGATACCATCGGGTAACAGTCTTCATACTACCTTGCTCCCTAATATGGTTGATCCACTCTTAATATATTTCACATGCAATTAGTGTACTCCTTGGTTTAGGAAATAGTTACACAGATCATCACAAGTGTGACAAGGCAAAAACACTAGGAGAAGCAATCTAGGGAGTAATACATGATTAAATAAACACAGTCTTTTATCTTATTGTTATCACCAGTAGCGTAGTTAATATTTAGTTTAAATAGCTAAAACCAAACCTCTCTCCAATTATATGATTTACTTGCTTTCCATAAAATATAAAAATACAAAAATAATCTTCTCTCAACTCTTAGAATTCTGTTAGACCATGATCAAGCCTTCCTAACCTATTCCTTGAGTAAACGATAAACAACCCCGAGTCTTGCCTATACTACCCTACAACGATTATGTGCACTGCCTAGGGAGTTGTAAAACTTCTCGTGTAGAAGTCCTACGACGCCGCACATCAAGTTTTTGGCGTCGCCGCTTGGGAAATAGTTAGGTATTGATCATAGTTTAGCTTAGTCCTACTTGCTTGAATCCTTTCAAGTAAGATTTAATTCCCGCATATTAGCTTTCTTGTAGTCTATCTTTTCTTCGTGTTATCTATTTCGTTACCCATTCTCGTCAACCACCATGGGAGACGAGAATTCTATTCATACTCTAGGAGATTACTTCAAACCAAGCCATGAGGGCTATAGGAATACTATTGAGCTCCCCGTAGGGAACAACGTGGTACCTCTTCGATCTGACACCATCCGGTTGGTGCAAAACGAATGCTTATTCCACGAACTTTGGTCTGAGGATCCAAACCAACACCTTAAGGATTTTCTTAAACTTGTGGACTCACTTGACCTTAACGGTGAAAATAGGGAAAGAATGCGCTTATGTTTATTTTAATTTTCCCTACGCGATCAAGCTAGCAGTTAGTTTGTACGCCTTCCAGCAGGATCCATCTCCACATGGGAGGATCTTACTACCCAATTCCTTGCTTAATTCTTTCCACTGGGAATGACCACAAAACTCCTCAACGATATCCCGATGTTCCAACAACATCATGGAGAATCTTTATCCGAAGCATGGACTCTTTTCAAGGACTTACTCTAAAAAGTCCCTGATCATGGCATAGACCTTTGGCTCCAAGTCCAAATTTTTTATGACCATGTCAATCCCATCACAAGATGAACCATTGACCAATCGGCTAGTGGTAAGCTTCGTGACCTCAACCCCGAAGAATCCTGGGCAATATTAGAGGACCTCTCCCTTTATGACAACGAAAGTTGGAACAACCCAAGGGATTTTGGTAAGCCAGTCAAGGCAATCACTTTGCCACAAGGTGTCTCGGGTACATCCGACCGCCGTCTAATAGAACTCAAAAATCAAGTCCAATGCTTGATGGAAGCTCATCTTGCTCCAACACAACCTACCCAAGTAAACAAAATCACTACCTCATGTGAAATCTGCAGTGGTCCCCACGACACTCAACATATCATGGAGAAGTCACCCGAACTTTAGGTGGAGACAACCTTAAAATTCTCAAAATAACTTTTCAAACCCACCTAACCGGTTCCAACCCAAT
This sequence comes from Tanacetum coccineum, assembly GCA_026074375.1. Taxonomy (NCBI): domain Eukaryota; kingdom Viridiplantae; phylum Streptophyta; class Magnoliopsida; order Asterales; family Asteraceae; genus Tanacetum; species Tanacetum coccineum. Next base: position 22,449 of record BQNB010064504.1, on the reverse strand, counting down.
AGTTCGATCCTAAACCGTTTCTTCAACAACCGTCCTTAAAATTTTAACAATCAATCAAATATAGAAGGATTGGTTTCCGAATTCATGGCATCTCAAGATGCTAGACTATCTAAGTTTGAAACCGATTTCAAACAACACTAAAGCGAGATGACCAGCAAAATTGACACAGTGTTAAAGGCAATCACCGATCGAATAGCAGGAACACTACCTAGTGATACGGTTAAGAACCCGAAACTGGGGACCCATCCAGTTTCATCTGCTCGTTCTTACCCAATTATCGATCCTTAATGTTCATCTCACCCGTCTACCTCGATCAATGCTATCAAGGCATATTTTAATGATGCAATCATCAAACCACAACAACCAGAGGAACCTGAACCAACCCTTGAAGATGAATTTAAGGATTTGCATCTTAACCTACCGGTCCTTAAAGTCCTAGCCCACGCCCTAATCTATAACGGATCAACATTTGTTCAAGGAGAAACACCTGCAAAAATGGGAGACCCCGGGCTATTCACTCTACCTTATAGATTAGGGGACTCAAAACCTTTCGACACACTAGCTGATCTAGGATCATGCGTAAAAATAATCCCACTTTACCTCTACAAAAAGCTTAACATCGGATTATTAGAGGAGACTGATCATATCTTTGGATTGGCCGACGAAACCAAATCCTACCCCGTCAGGATCGTTAAAGACGTAGAAGTCCACATAGGAAAACTAAAACTATTAAATGATTTCTATGTACTCGATATGAAAAAGGACCCCGAGACCCCTTTACTTGTAGGAAGAGGATTCCTAGCTACCACCAGCGTAGTTATTGATTGTAGGATGGCCAAAATAGTGGTAGGAAAAGGAATCACTAGGTCAGTATTTAGTGTAAAAGGCATAGACTTAGGTGAGAAGGAGGCACCTTATTGGACCACGCTTGGAAAAAGGGAATCCTATAAACCCCGACCTAGCACGGATGAAATAGGCGTAAAACCCCCTTACTACGCTAGAAAAGACTTCTTAGACTGCCACTTGCCCAAAGAATGGGAAATTTCTAGAGATGCCTAACTTAATCCTTTTAAGGATACCTTAGTGTTTAGAAGAATGGTGGAATTCCTAGGAGCCATACCTATTAACCTTAAGTGTAACATGTGGGAATCAGAGGACCTAATTAAAAAACAATTAACTGGGATAAACCACCCAAGAACGGAGATAAGGCATGGCACGCCAAGATCAGATTAATCAACCCGGATGGAGAAGAGTTTACCAAAACCCTACAATCAATCCCCACCACCAGGAAGCTCTCCGAAAGAGAAAGTCCAAGAGAAATCATCGACTTGGACCACTTCTACGACACTTGACGTGTGACTTCAAGTCTAGCTACAAGACTCATTAATAAAGAAATGCGCTTCTTGGGAGGCAACCCAATTTACTTTCCCGCATATTAGGAGTGTCTTGTATGTTTTAATTCATCATAGTTTGTTTTATTATGTTTGAACTATCTTGTAATCATGCTTTGCATTGTCTTTAACTTCGTCTTAATTTAAATCAAAGGTATTTTGCAAACAATAAGTGTAGGGGAATTTATCCTGCTTTTGAGCCAAATTCAAACATGATAAATGAATTGTTTGGATTAATTCGCGTCAGTTTTGAGTCATATGATTGAATTGTTAAATCTCAGGTTTTGTATAGCCATTTATACAGGAATTAACTTATGGAATCAAGTGCAGGAAATTTTTCATCAAAGACAAAAATTTCGTTTTCATAGACTGTGGAGACGACGTCACGATTAACACGCGACGCCATCACCACGACACCTGTGACGGTGTCACCACAACCCTGACGACGTCAAACTCCCAGGTTCCAAAAACTTAAAGTTTTAATTATTATTGAAAATAAAACTTGCACGACATTTAATATATTTATTCTTCCATTATAAACCTGCAAAACCTAACGAGTTTAACAATTCTTTCATCCTATCTATCGAGTCAAACCCTAAATTCATATTGTATATTGGTAAATCACACATTTTATGCTTGGTATAGTTGTCTTTATCTTTGATTATAGGTTATATTTGATGAGAAGAAGCTTGGAAGTTCTTAGGAAGTTTCATTGGATGATTCTTGGAGGACGATTTAACCAGTTATCACATGTTTCTTCTCCATTATTGAGCAAACCAAGGGAGTACTAGTTTCTTTTCCTTGTTTTCTTTTCCCTTTATTCGTTTTTACGGGTACTTTAGAGGAACATTAGGGAACAATGTTCAACTTAAGTGCATGGGGGGGGGCGGAATAAGTTTAAAACTATTCTTTCATTTGCCATTTGCTTTGTCCTTAAAATGATGGGTAATATATCAAAACATAGCATAAGAGGTAATTTTTACCCAAATTTAAAATTTTTTATGACACATACCGACGAAAACCGAGTATTAATAGCGTCTCATGGATAGGAATTTATATTACTAGCACAAAAACCCTCAAATTCCACCCCCAAAATGTGAGGTTCGCCCTTAGATATTATACCTTTAGCTTGTTCGAGTTAAGGAGTGAGCAATCATGTGTGTCTATTCCGTCATTACGGATGTGTATGCGTGGTTTTGTTGCCTTTTCTAGAACATTGGTATTGGTTACTTTAGGATTATGAGAGTGTACCAGTAGTATATTAAATTCTAGAACTTGTTTTTGTGATGCATCCCGAGACCGCATAGTAAGTATTAGGATTTGCTTGATAAGAGGCATTAGGATTAACCCATGTTTTAAACCTGTAATTGTTATTATGGTCACACCGATCATATAACTATCCCACACCCTTGCCATGCACTCATTATTAGTGCAAGATACCCTTAGTACAACCCTCCGAGCCTATCATTTTTCACGGTTCTCGTAATTTTCTGGTTAAGCCGGACTATTAATGAAGAACATTGTCACCCTTAAACCAATTGTTACACCCAAATAGCCTTAGCCAACCTTGTATGTACTCACTTTTAGTACATTATTGTTTTAACCCAAGTTAATTATTTGAGTACACGGTTGCTAAGTCCTTATCCTTGTAAATACTGTTTTGGGACGATTGGGATTCATGGTAGTATTTATTTCGCAGAAGAATGGGGAAGAAAAGTTAAGTCAATACCCCCATATATTTGTTAGATGATCTCCATGTTATTTTAATCCACCTCAAATCGGGTCATTAGTTAGATTGTAAATATCGAGCATGTAAAAGCTCAAGTGTAGGGGTACGTGTTATAAACCCTAAGTTATGATGTATTATGTTATTAAAAAAAATTAGAAAAGAAAAAGAAAGAGATTGATGTAGAGTTGTGTAGAGTTTGTATATCTTCGTTTGAGACTTGGCTTAGCAACCAAACCAATGTGTATTCGTGTAAATAATTAGCAAACCCTTCTACTCCAAATTCACCCAAAGCCACCCAAATGTATCCCATCCGTTTCCGTTTCCATTATATGTTATCTTACACCTACACCTCATCCACAACCCTTTAAAAAGACCTATTAGATAGTTTAAAAAGACTAGCTTAGATAGAAGTGATGAATAATGCTTTAACCTAGCAGAGGAGTTTGATCCTTACCAAGCCTATGAGAATTTATATGCTATGACAGGTAATGAGTGTTGATTTTCGTTTTCCCCCCCCGTTGTGTTAGTAAATTATTTATACACCTCATAAAGAGTTATGTTATAATTTATTATACACCCGAGTGAAAGAGAGAATCCCAAACACTTATGTGAGGTGCTAGTATATACTTTCCGTGTTGTTAATTACGAGGTCTAGAAGGTTGTGTTGTAAAATACCTTTAAAGAGTAGGTAAAATGACCCCTCATATTGTTATTGTCTAGATAGAAAAGCCCATTTGCTTGAGGATAAGCAAATCCTAAGTGTAGGGTTATTTGATGAGGTGCCCTAAATTATGTGTTTATGCCCAAAATAGGTACTTAATTGTTCCTTTTTAGGTATTTTGCATTTGGAAGGCATTTGGAAGAAATACACGTGACTTGGGCTCATTTGGAGAAGAAACAGAAAAGACTACGGACCTACACCAACATTGCTCAAGAAATTTTCCTCAGAAGCTGGAGACGGCATCACATATTACACGTGACGCCGTCACAAGATCTCAAGACGGCGTCAGATTGTACGACCCAGCACATTATCTATAATATTCTTATCAAGACGGCGTCACGATTAAAATGCGACGCCGTCGCAGCGATTTTCCTATATATACAAACCCGAAATTAGGGTTTTAAGGGTGTAACTTTAGAGTAAAAGAAAGGGACGAACCCTAGTTTTTTTAGCACCAAAAGCATCAAAGTCAAAGTCAAAGTCAACCCTGAAAAGTCAAAGTCAAAGCCGTAACCGAAGAAATGTTAAATGGGCCCACCCGTACCCATCTAATAGGCCGGGTCAGCCCATTTAGACACATGAAGACTTTTTAAGCCCTAAATCCATATATGGCCCAATACCCTTTTAAATGAAAACCGGCCCAAATCACACTACTTAACCAACGTTAAGCCCAACTCCTTTAACCCTTTAACCCTGTTAAAACCACTAAGGACGATCCTTGCAATGAAAAAATATACCATGAAGGGGTGATGTTGCCATTCTCCAAAGTCATGTTAGTCCCACAAAGGACTTCCCTTGTAAACCCTCAATACACTTTGAGGGGCCAAACCTGGCAAGTCCCCAAAGTTGTATAACTAAAAGGCGATTCATGCAATCATGCATAACACTTTGAGGGGCCACATTTTCCAAAACCCAAAACCTTTACATAGTATAACCCTTAAACAAATTTACCTGCAAAAAAAAACCCCATGCTCACCCATCCCTGTCCCCCCACCTCGTTTAGTGTTCCTAGTAGCCAAAACCATCACTTTCTACCTTACCCCACTTCACATGGCACAATGTCCACGCTGGCAATCCCTTTAAACACCATTGGTTGAAGAAAAGCTACAAACGGATCAAGGGTTTTGATTAAATGGCTTGGGCACAAAGAAAAATAGATGGCTGAGATCAATTTGAGCTTCCACTCACACAACAAGCACAAGGCTTGAGTTCTCTCTACAAAGAAACACAAGAAGAGGCCAAGAGCATGAAGAACCTTAGTATAAATAGTACACAGCTTGTAGCTTATTAGTTTTGTCGAATTTTGTTAAGAGTCAAAAGCTTGTAAAACATCATTTGTACCATTTTTATTTACTGCAATTTAATTATTTGTCATTTAAATTCTGTCTTTTAAATACTTGCAATTTACCTTTTCTTGTTTATGCAAATTTATGAATTTTCTTTAAATACTTGTCATTTAAGCTTTCTTGTCATTTAAATTCTGTTTTTAAGCTATTGTTTAAGCTTTTGAGTCATCAAAAGCTCCTTTAAAAGTCTGTTTTCATTTTCTGTCAAAAAAATCAAAAATCCAAAAAAACTTGTGCAAGAAATCATTGGAGCAAGGTGTATTGTGGATGACCTTGGTTTAGAGCTTCATGGGAAGCATTGGGGTTGTTTTATAAGCTGGTTTGAGAGCTTATTACTTTGCCAAAGCATTGGACTCTTGTGAGTTTCTCTTTTTCAACTTTTTGCATTTTACTGTTTCATTGCTTATTTACGGTTACTTTTAGCTTATTTGTGCTTACTTATGCTATGTGTTGCTTACTTATGCTTATTTGTTGCTTTGAAGTCCTTTGTTTGTGTTTTTATTTGAATCTGTCTCATATGTGCTTAATCTGCTTATTATAATTTGCTTATTGTTAGTGCTTGTCTTTGTGTACTTTTTGCTTATTATTGCTTATCTTTGCATGTTTATTATCTGTTTTTAAGAAACTGTCCCTAAATCTTTGATCATCAGCTTTAAATTTTAGTTATAAAGGTTAAAGGGGTGTTTGGCATAAAGACCCAAAGTGGGTCAAATTGGTCTAACAAAGATTTGGGTCACTTGGTTGATTTTAACCACCCCTCTTAAGCTGTTTTTAGTTAGTTTTTCCTAGTTTTTAGTTTTGAAGTTTATTCCAAGTTTTTTTTTTATGATCTTTAAGTCTGTGGGTCAAAACAGTTTTGACTTAGCTTATTTGATTTGATTTTCAAAACAGCTTTTGAGTCTTTCTATGTGTCTTTTTACGTCTTAAATAAAAGTAGTATAGGTAGTCTTTAGTTTACTTTTTGATTTAGTCAAAAAATGTCAAATACGTCAAGTAGTGTTTAGGGTTAAAAGCCCTTTTTCATTTTAAATATCAGACACTTAAAATAGTTTGGTCTTGCCTTTTTGAGCATAAGCTCTTTTGGTGTCACACTTAATCTGTTTTAACTCAGTTTTAATTTTTGAGCTTATTTGCTAGCTTAGTTATAGGTGCAGTAAGCCTTTTACCTTTCAAAAAACCTCAGATTGCTGAGTGTTTTCAGCCCTTTTCTTTAGCTTTTTATAGTTAAATTTTGCTTCAAATTCCTTTATTTTTGCTTATTTTAGAAGCCACTAGGATAGGCTTTAAGCCAGTATAAGCCCCAGCCCTTAAGACTCTCTCTAAGTGCTTAAAAATTAAGCCCAAAGAGTGCTCCTTAGGTTGTTTGCTTAACAGCTTTTGCCCTTAGCTTATTTACATTTTTCTGTTTTATCTACCTTATCTTTTGTGCTTATTTTTATTTATATTTGCTTATTAGGTTTAGTATACCAGCTGTCTTTGCTTATTTGTGTTTTACATTTGCTTATTTGTTTTAAAAAGTGCTTAACAGTTTGCCACTTTATGACTTAGTTTAAAAACCACAATCTGCCAGCTTATTTTCACCTTTTCTGTGCTTATTTTTAATTTACAAAAAAGTTATCTTTTTTAAAGTTGATTATTTTGCAATTTTTATAAGTGTCAAAAAGAAAAAAAACTGTTTTGAAAAAAAGGTGAGGCATGGGATTTCGAACCATGACCTCCCTTTAATTATACAAAAGCCTCACCCACACACTCTCCACTACCAACTCTGCCCTTGGGTCTTTTCTGCCAAAGGTTGTACTCATATTTCTTTTAACCTTATTTTTCCCTCTTAAGCCTAAAAGCTCTTTTCTGCTTTCAATAAGCCATTTTTCTCACTTTCATTTTTCCTTAATCCAGCACACTTTAATCTACTTTTCTGTATTTTTTCATAATTTTCCAAAATAATTTACTATTTTTAATTAATTTTTCTTTTCAAAACTGTTTTTAAATCATAAAAAATTAAATAAAAATAAAAAAAAATATAATTTTTTTTAGAAAATTTTCTTTTATTATTTAGCACTTAGGAAAATTAATTTTGCATCCATAGGGTTTAAATTTCAAATTTTCGTTTTTTAAAGAACGGGATTCGGGTCCGGTTCTCGTTTTTAGCTTTTAATCACTTTTAGCTTTCGTTTTTAGTTTTTCTTTAATCGTTTTTGCATTTTAATCATAGAATTAGAAAAACCAAATCCAAAAATCCTTAATCCATTCAAACGCGCGATCACAAACGTCTTCGATTTTCAATTTGCACCTCGACGGGACTACGACTTCGGGTAGGTTTTGAGGGATTGTGCTTTGGATAAAAGCGAATCTTTTAAAAGCCTCTTGGAATACTTACTATTGATATTTATCCTTACGTATTTATATCTATTATATATTTATATATACGTATTTGGAGGAACCAATTTTTTTGCGCGGGTGCGGGTGGTGTATATCGATTATCATTTCGTTTTGAAGTTGGTTTTTTGACGACCCTTCCTTGTGAAGTTATTATTTCCGTTTGGTGAATATTTTTTATTAAAAATATAAAAAAAAACCAAAATATTTTTCATTTTTCTGTTATTAGCTATTAGTATAAGATAAATCAAAAAAAATCAAAAACATAAAAAATTGTCGGTAATCAAGAAATAAAAAATCTATCATCAATATAATGCTTGCATTTGAGCATTTATCATATTAAGTTCCCGAACAAAAGATTAAAACTTGCTCTTTGTGTCATAGCCAAGTTTTTCGAACTACCTATAAAAGATTAACAAACTCTAAGAGGGGTTAAGGGGGTTGTTTCGAGGAACTTACGACCTAAAGGAGAAATGGTTATTAATAGCTTCACGCTTTCTATCCCGCTCCTTTGTGCGTTTTTTTTAAAGAGCTACCGTGTCGATTTATTGGTTTAAAGTTATTCGATCCTCGTTTTGTCCCTAAAATAAATTGTGAAATAAATTGAAAAAAAACCAAAAATATTTTTCTTTTAATCTTTTTAGTGCATGCGCACTCGTTCTTTTTCTAATCTCGTTGGTAATTCTTCTTATAATCCAACCACTTCAAACCCGAAACGTCGTAACCGTAGACGTTCTAATCCAAGAGTCGAATCGTTCGCTCTTGAAGAATCACCCGTAGTTACGATGGCCGATCAACGTACTATGGCGGAATTGCTCCGTGCACCCACTGAGGGTTATGCGGAGGCAATCGTGGTTCAACCAATTCTTGCTGAGCATTTCGAGCTCAAGCATAGTTCATAAATTTGATGAACTTCGGACCAATTCTTTGGACTTGAGAAAGACAATCCTCATGAACCAATTCGTTGGTTTCAACAAAATAACTGCCACAATCAAAGTACAAGGATGTCCGAAATCAGGCAATTAACCTTATGCTTTTCCTTTCTCTCTTGCGGGGGCAGCCCGCCGGTGGCTTGAAAAGGAACCCCTCCGTTTTCTATTACCACTTGGGATGATCTCGTGTCCAAATTCATTAATGAATTTTTCCCTCCCTCGAGAACGACAAACCTTCAAAATGAAATTTCCAATTTTCAACAGAAGTTTGACGAATCGTTTCATGAGGCATGGGATCGATACAAAGATCTCCTTGGTGCTTGTCCTCATCATGGTTTCACCGAATTGCACCAACTTGATATTTATACAATGCCTTAAAACCCGGGACCGACAAGATTCCTGATTCCGCACCGGTGGCAACTTTTGGAAAGAAGTACTCAGATGTGTTGACGATTACGAAAACCAAACCCAAGGTCTGAAATTCCGAAAACAATATCGGTTTGTTTCTCAAATGAATATCACGTGATGGTAATCTTCTTCTTCCGATATAGCCAGCTTACTCATGCAGTAAATCAGCAAACGAGTGTTGTGACTAACGCCATTGATGTCTATTCTTAAACAATTTCAAGCTACCCCACCTCCAGCTTCCGTAAAAGCCGTTGAGGAGATTTGTGTTACGTCGCGGTGTCCTCATCCTTTACTATCAGGTTGTTCGCGCGATGGAAACACTTTCTGGATTATGGGATAATATTCAAGGATTACGTTGCAGAGCGTGGGTAATAACAATCAGAGGTTAATGCCGGTTATGATCCTACAGGAGTGGTAATCAAACAAGACCATCGGGTTTTGTTCAACAAAACAGGCAAATAATCAAAACCATTTTAGCCAACCTCAAGGATATAACTGAGGAAACAATTTCAATCAAAATGTAAATTATCAAGCTCCAATTCAACAAAACCAAAGTGTTCCTTTAAATGAGTTGGAAAATTTTAAGAAAGACAAATGAGGCTAATATGAAAGCCATGCAAACTCAAATTAACAATGTGAAAAATGAGTTAAGGAATGAAATGCAATCTTCAATTCAAGCTTCAATGTCAAATCAAACAACGAGCTTAAGACATTAATGGCTAGTTTTCTTTCAAATGAACACCGCTTCTCTCGGGTACGGGATCTCTCCCTAGCAACACCGTTGCTAACCCGAAGGGTGAATTGAAAGCCATTACCACTCGAAGTGGTCTTGTTCTTGATGGACCTACCATTCCTATGCCTCCTCCATTCATTAATCCAGAGGAGGATGAACGGTGTTAGAGGCGACTGTAACGGACGAAACATGGTGTGTAACCAATTAAGGTGCCACCTCCTCTTCATCCAAAAAGATAAAATCTTTCTCAAACGAAAACTTTGTGATTCACTCCAAAGGGATCCTCGTTATTCCTCATTTCCCTTATCCGTCAAGAATGAACCAAGAGAAAAAAAAAGAGGGAAAGGTGCTCATATTGGTTATAATTGTCCACCGAAAGCTCCGATTATCTCTAATCCAGAACCATACAATCAAACCATTGATGAGCTCCCACAAACTTTGCTAAGTTTTGATCCGACGTGCTATTCCGAAAAAAAATATTCATTACCTTACGTTTCAAAACCTAACTTTGTTGATGATTCTCCTAACGTTTCCAACCCATCTCCACAACCTCCTATGTATTCTTGTGAATTTTGCGGGAACGATGCTCGTTATGGTCACTATTGTACACCTCAAGTTCCGTTTATCTATCCGGAACCATGTTACAATCAAGACTTTAATTTCCCGCAAAATTTTCATGATTTTCAACAACAATATCTTTGTTGTGAAAATTGCGAGGGTCCTCATGAAACCTACCAATGTCAACCAATGAATGAAGATTATTATCACGAGCAAAATTCTTGCTATGATCCTAATTCTTTTGGATTTGACCAATTTCAACCCCCACAATATACCGTCAATCATCCTATCTTCAATGATCAAAATGACCTTCTCAATTCTCAAAATGAGCTTTTCAATTCTCAAAATAAGCTTATGGAGCAATTGACATCCATGTGTGATATGGTTGGTCAATATATGCAAAAGAAAGAAGAAGAAAAGCGAATTGAAGAAGAGCAAGCGGCTAAAGCCCGATATTGGAAGATTCCTGTTTGCAACGATGATGACCATGACGAGGAAAGTTCAATCCCTTTAAAAGATATCATTATGTCCGAACTTCCTCCATGTGTTGCAATCACACCCGATTCACCAAAAATGAACTCCCTCATAATGGAGGATGGGCATCTTAGCACAATTCCGGAAACGGAATTGGACAAATTCATAAAGTCTAGTGTTGAGAACCTTGTCCCTACCCCAAGTGAGTCCGAGGATGCTTCCGACGGTGTGCGTGATTTGCCCATTTGTGATGATTTTCCCAAGAGTCATCTTGTTAGTTTCTCTAACCCTCTCTTCGATATCAATGATGATTGTACCTCAAGTGATGATGAGTCATTTTACGAGGAGGACGTTCCAATGGAGAATTTTAAATTTTTCTCTAATCCTCTTTTTGATCTTGATGAAGAAATCGTTTCTACCGAGGTGAATCTAATTCAAAATGAGGTGTTAGAAAGTATCACTTAAATTCCCTCGGTAATTGATTCCTTTTATGCCGAATCCAATCTTATAGAATCTTTGCTTAATCGAAATACTTCGATTGATTCTTTTTCTAATATTGATTCTCTTCTTGATGAGTTCACCGGTAAACTCACTCTTCTCAAATCAATTCCATCAGGAATTGATGATGATAACCTTAATCCGAAGGGTGAAATTCATCCAATTGAGAGGTTGCTTTATGATAACGCATCTCCTCGCCCTCCGGAAGATTCTAATTCCGATGTTTCTGATGCTATAACCGAACTTTCTCTCTATCTCCTATCCCCGTTGAGGATAGTGATTCTCTCATGGAGGAAACTGATTTATTTCTTACTTCGGATGACTCGATGCCACCAGGCATTGAGACCGATGACTATGACTCCGAAAGGGATATCCTTTTCTTTGAAGAATTACTTACCGATGATTCCCTTTCGCTCCCTGAGCATGAGTCTTTCCACTTTGAAAGTGATTATGATCCATCATCCCCTCGCCCTCCGGCCAAACCACCGGATGATGATGAAATTGAGCCCGATACGGGACTTTTGACTACAAAAGTGGTGGGTGATATTCTGAACACTATGTTCTTATACCTAGAATTTTACCCAACCAACCCACCCTTTGTCTAGTGATTCAAACTTTGCTTTCATTTTCATCCAAAAATGTGGACAAAGTTCATCTCTTATCACATCGGGGCTTTAAAAACTTCCAAGCTTTTTTATCAGAAAAGCCCGATGTTGATTCATGTAGACAACACTCCTAATTTGGGTGTTCGTCATCTCCATTTCTATCCCCCTTGACAAGCTCAAGTATGGGGGATCGGGTCAAGCTAAGTGACCTAAAACAAGCGCTTCGTGGGTGGCAACCCATGCTTATCCTAGTAGTATTAATGAATAAGTGTTTTGTTGTTGTGAGGAGGCTCACCTTTTTCGTTTCTCGTGTTTTGTGTTTTGTGTTGTTTGTCTAGGATTGCCCGGATTCTGAAGCCTCTCGTGCTCGCGATTTTTGTTCTTCGATCACAAGAGCTTCATATCCTCAGCTTCATTTTGGGAATCCGATATCCTAATCTTATCGACTAACGTTTATCTTTAGCATAATTCATAAACGGCTTAGGATTTATGTATAGACCCTTCTTAAAACATTGAGGACAATGTTTAGTTCTAGTATAGGAGGGGGGATCTATCAATTTAATTTTGACTGTAGCCGTTGTTTTTACGTAATTCTGTTTTTACCAAAATTTTTGAAAAAATACCAAAAAAATTAAAAAAATTAAAAATTTTCAAAAATAAAATAAGTGTTTTGTTACAATTTGGACTTTCTAGCTGGGTAGAATAAGAATAAATTTGACTCGATCGAGCGGGTTGAGCTCTAGCTTGTTCCTTAACTTTTAGACTAAGCGTTCGCGGATCTTCGCGAAGGACGAAAAATGATAGAGTTAAGCATGAGTTGGATGCTAAACAAGGATTATTTGGAAATCTTAAGAGCTCATGTGTGTAATTTGTGGCCTTTTCTCCCATAAGCTTCTAACCGGACTAATAATACGTGCTATTTTTAAAAATTAAACTTAAATCAACAATTTTTGAAGTATAGTCGATATCAATAATTTTAGTTCAAATTTATACTTAAATTTTCTAAAACGAAAATTTCTCTATATCGTGGTAATATAAAGTGAAAAAATGAAAAAAAATGAATTTTTTGTGTGGTAATAATAATTATAAACTGTGGGCTGATAAAAGTTTGCTGCATCTTGCCGGCTCACAACTGATGTTGCAGCCTTCTAAAGAAAGCCCATAGTAAGAATAATAACCCGAAGCCGATAAAGTTTGATGCATCTTGCCGGCTCACAACCGATGTTGCAGCCTTCTAAAAGGTTAAGGATTTCCTTAAGAATGAATAATTGTATTAAGTGTAGTAAACGTGAATTAATAAATATAGGGAAAATCTCTTTTTCTTAAATTTAAATATGCTTTTGAACTAAGACTATTTTATTTTAAGTTTTTCTAAATAAGCTATGTATAACCTAAGAGTTTTTTAAACCAAATGTCCGTGCGATACTAGTCTTTATGGGGTGTCAAAAGCCTGGTCACTTAGCCGCAAGGTTGAGATGTGCCGAGACGAAAGTCGCTACATGGGATGATCTCGCCTTCAAACTCATTATTCTCGGGTGGAACGTGAAGCATAGAATTTTGCAAAACGTTAATCCATGGTTGAAATTCAAAATAGCACATTCACTTAATAAATATAATAATTATCGGGAGTGAAAAGTTTTCAAGTTACAAATATGAGTAGTATTAGCATCTTAACTCATATTTAACGGTGATTTCGTTTTAAGCTTAGTTTGGAATAAGTGAAAAGTCAGGAACGATGAATTTATCCTTTTTGAGGCATTTTAGGATTAAAGTGCGTCTTATTCTATGATCCCAAATGAAAATAACGAAAGTCAAATAAGTTAGTTAGTTGCTTAAAAAGAAAAAGTAAAAAAAAGAGAAAGGAAAAATACAAAAATATTAGTGGTAATAAGTGTATATCTTTAATAATGGTAAAAATGGGGCTTTTCTAAACTCTTGATTCTTTAATTCCCCTCGATGAACACTTAGCTACTTTTCGAGGTAATTAGTCGAGGGAGATCGAGATTCTTAGTTTTCTAAGTGCTTACTTATAGCATTGCGTGAGGACACGACAATATCTTAGTATGAGGGATTTTGGTATGTGTGTAATTACACATACCTTTTACCTATAAAAACGAGCCTAAATGACTAAAAAGGGACTTAAAATACCAAATATATGCTTGTTTTGCTATTTGTGTTGTGCAGGAACGGATATCTAAGAAAAGGACAAAAATCGAAGTAAAATGACAAAACCGAGCATGAGAACGGAAAAAGCATGAAAGAGAAGTCAAAATCAAAGCCAAGTGAAAAGTCAACAGTCAAAGTCAACCCCGCAAAGTCAAGGTCAAAGCCGATGCCGAAAACGAAGAAATACCTTAATGGGCCCACCCGTACCTATCTAATGGGCCGGGGCAGCCCATTAAGCTATTATTGAATAGACTTATAAGCTTTTAAAGCTTGAAAATCCCAATTCCTTATAACCTTTTAATCATTGTACCCGGCCCAACAACAGGCCCAAAACTATAACCCAAATCCCCTTAACAAACCTTAACCATAAACCCATAATCCCTTGCATTGTTAGTCCTTAAGGGCTAACAATGCAAACCTCACCCAACCTTAAGGGGCCAAACCTGCCTAATTTTATCACCACAAAGGACCTTAAATGCAAACATCCTATATTAGTTGAGGGGCCATTGTTGCCAAACCTTCAAACTTGTACCCTGCTTAACCTTTTATACTTTTTCCCACCAAGCTTAAAACCACACTGTACATCTTTTTCACTTCACGTGCACTATAGCACTGCAACACCAAACAAAACTTCACCCCACCTTAACCCTATTCAAATTACACCCTGACAATCCCTATAAACCCCATTGGTCAAAGGAAAGAGCCAAGAAAATCAAAGGCCAAGATTAAAGATCTTGGAGGGCAAGAAAGATTGAAGGCTGAAATGATGCTTGGTTTCTCCTCACAAGAAAAACACAACAAACACAAGAAAGAGAAGACAAAGGACCTCACTGCATATATATTAAAGAAGATGACAGAAGACAAAGTAACTAGTGTAGGAGTAGTATAATTTTAATTTTAATGTTTTTTATGTCAATTTAAAATTCTGTATTTTACTTTTAAAG
>BQNB010064503.1:3703-35289 GCA_026074375.1 Tanacetum coccineum | reverse complement strand
ATGAATGGTTAGTCCCTCATCTACATAAGTAGAACTTCATATATTCTCTACTCAATACCTAAGTACATTGCTACTTGTAGGCATTCTAAGAGAATATGAAAGTAAATAAATTGCTATTTGCTTTCTACTGGTGATGTAACACTTACAATGTTGACAAATCTAGTGGGAGCTATGCATTTTCTTACTGAAATGACATTCTTGTAATGGTGTCAAATATAAACAAACACATGTTTAAATAAGATTGCATTTTATTCTATATGATAACAAGTTCCATATATGAGGTTGCTTTCCGAAATGTTATCTATAGAATGATAATCCACAATTCCTTATTAAACATTATGGTTTGAAATATGCTTGTAATATCTATGACACTATCATATTGTTTATACAATAGAGCGCTTGTCGTATTGTTTGTTTACCTTAGATAATGTTGTCCCATACACAAGTGGGAGAAAACTTATATGTGTGCAATGAACAACATATAACAATATGATTATTGGTTTCTCTTGACCGCAAGGTAAGGAAGCTAATCAATCTACTAGGACTTAAACACGAAGGATGTTTATTGCCCTATTACATGAAAAGTCAAAGATATAATATAAAACTACTTCATCTAATTGACTACATGATTTAGTCAATATAATCATAGTTCATGATAATAATCATGATTTTGAAGTATGAAATTAACTTGAAATTAATATTGAACTCAAGAGTTTGCGTTCATGATTACTTTAGTGAGTATAATTATGTTTGCTTGCTAAGACATAATTATAAAGTAAGTAGTAAAATTGTTATGTCTTCTTGTTAAAACATTAACATGATGTCCTTGAATTATTCGAAGACTTGTAACGTATAACTTTACATGTTCTGTTTTCTTGAAACACATGAACATAGAGTTAACATGAGGTCCTTGAATTATTCAAAGACTTAATAATTTATAATTGACATGTTTTGTTTTCTTGTAAACACAAGAACATGGAAGTCTTGAATTGTTCTGTCTTCTTGTGAACACATGAACAAAGAGTTCTTGCTTAATTCAAGAAATATACATTATAGCATGCTCTTGGTTTTAAAATATTGTGTATTCAATTTGGCACGACCCAATTGACAAGTATTTGACCTAAAGAGAATTAAGTTATCTAATGGAATTTTGACGGAGTCTTACAATTTCAATACTCATAGAATACCATATTATTATGGTGTGTCTAATGTGTTGAAACAAACTATATTTATATTGTTTGATTCATGATAGCTTGAATTGCTCTACCTCCAAAATCTATCAAGGTTAGAAAATTGCGTGTGTCATAGATACACTCAATATAGTTTCAACCTAGAAGGTAATCAAGACATCATCTTTGGATTGAGATGAATCCAATTATGTCTTGATGAAAGTTTTAAAATTTGTTAAAATCTTATGAAGCATATTATTAACAAGCTATAGATGAGAACTTAAAATGTGTTTTGTGTTTTCCTAATTAAGAACAATCATATGTTGCTTAAATACTTAGTATTTAAATTAGAGGATCATTTCAAACCTGCTAATTGCTAAGATACATTATCACATCTTGAATCTGATAAATATCTTAGAATTATGAATGATAAGATGCAGTCCTTAAAAGCCAATCAAGTTTTGAGCTTGATTGATCTTTTACCAAAATGTAGTAAACCTTGAGGGTTTAGAATGAGTTTCCTTTACAGAAAGGCACATAAGGACAAAACATTGTATACATATTAATGGCCTGAGCATGATGCAATAAAATTTTGATCATACTCAAGCAATTGACTATATGATTAAATCTCCCTTTCTTTGCACACGATATAACTTATATAAAAGATAACTAAATGTCATCATGAATTTTTTGAATGCTTTAAAAGTTAAATTAAGATTCTAACTCTTCTCTCGGATTATTACCATTGTCGAGGACGATAAGTAATCATAAAGGAGTTCATGAAGTCCTAAACTTTGAATATGGCAATTACAAATTTAAGACTCTTTTCTTAATTATGTACATTTGCGAAGGAACGGGTGTGCGAAATTCAAAAACGGGTTAAAAACTTTACTAAAGCATACGAATAAAAGCGAATCCAAGTGTGGATTGGACAATGCATCTAGGAGCTTAATCTAAGTTTTAATCACAATATGATTTCTGATTAAATTTAAGTGACTCCTGAGTCTACATCTACATATGATGGGAGCACCATGTTGTTTTTCTTAAAGTCATATGTTTGTATGACATATTGAAAGTATCATCCACATCAAGCCAGATAGTTAATCCTTAAGATTGTAATGAAACCTCTCTTGAGTAATTTACAGGATAAAACATCACGACATTGGAAATAAATGTTTATTAAGACATTAAACGTATGCGGAAATTAAGTCCAACACAAATGCAATATGTCATTAAAGCAAGTTTTAA
This sequence comes from Tanacetum coccineum, assembly GCA_026074375.1. Lineage (NCBI taxonomy): Eukaryota > Viridiplantae > Streptophyta > Magnoliopsida > Asterales > Asteraceae > Tanacetum > Tanacetum coccineum. The sequence continues at coordinate 32,872 of BQNB010064503.1, read as the reverse complement.
ATGATATATTTCACTTGAGATAATTTAGTACATGGATGGAAACCTTGTGTTTTTAAACTAAGGATTCTCAACATGAGAGTATATATTATAATAATAGTATTATAATTGTGTAACCGTGACATCTGGTTCTACACTTTGCACGATAGCAAGATGAGCTAACAACAAATCATATCTAATGAGCAGATTTTAGATACTACTACTCTATATTATAGAGAGAATTTAGATGACTGTTAAATATAAATGTTTACGAATTATATAAGGCATAATGTTGTTTATGTACAACTGATGCTAGAGAATAATCAGTTCTAGTTCAAGAAGGATTTCATCATTTATGATAAATCTATTAACTAGATATGCTCACTTAAGAGCAGTATTGCATTACGCATTAAAGAATGAGAATACTTTACATTTAAGAAACTGAAAGATAGACTGTCTGAGATAGGTAAGTTGTTGACTTCATATATCCCTATAAAAAGGTACTTATTACCTTGTACAAATACTATGAACTCTTTCAATAGTATCTGCACCGAACCAATAAGACACTCTCTCTTATTATTCAAATCTTTCATAATATGTCGAATTTTGAAATAAGTATTCGAAAGTTACTCAGATGACTTTAATTTTCTTGTAAAAGAAAAGCTGAGAATGTCTTGGTAACATTAGACTTCCAACTTACAAAACTATTACCCCATGCATATCTTGATTTTTATTAGTATTGGGGACATAATTTGGGATTGTAAGACAATTTTTACTATTCCTGATGAATTAAGATACTTGGTATTTGCTTTCTCTCATTCATATAAAATCAACTTGTTATCCTATATATGCATGTCTCTACATCCATCACATGATATTCTTATCCATTCTAAACTAATGTCCATTGTCGGTTAACAATTAGGGAACATATTGTTATAGTAAGGTCAAAAAGGGACAGTGTTGGTTATATTCCGATGAATATATGGAATATGCTTTCCCACCAAACTCATATGTATTCACAAGAGATGCCATATTGAATACCCCAACCCATCGATCATTCTACCTTTTGGATCCATGTCATTGAGTAAAACTGCGTCAGAAAGGTTTAAAACTTGTCCTTAGCGACCTTGAAATACAAGCAAGTTCCGTATGTGTGGATACTCTCTGTTGTATTAAGCCATAAACTTGATTCTGAAACAAGGGAACGTCTTATAAAAGCTAATTTTTTGAAGAGATGTGAAGCAGCCACTCCACAACACTTGTACGTCAATAAAGGATTTGTTCCTCTACTAAGACATATGCGTGCAGAAAGATATCATTGGCCCCCTCATCTAGATTAATCTCAGATAATTGTTATCGCATCCGCAACCCAAACAGGGCTCAAATGCATAGCATGAAATTCTACTGATACCATTTGGCGATTAAATATCTAATTATTTCTATAACAAGAAACATAATGTTAAACTATATGGAATGAACTTAGGCAATCCATTCCCCATGGTTATCGAATGTCCAACGGTATCGTAGACAAAGGATGAATATAAAAGCAGAAATTTATAACCATAAATAGCTAGAGATGATTTTTTTACAAACTCTTATCTATCATAAATATTCCCTCTAAAAATGTCACAAAATAATTATGTGCGGTTTCTAGACTTTTCCAATATAGGTATAAATGTTAGGTGCTACTCTCCCACTTCCCAAGTGGGACCTGTTTGGGTTATGGTAGTAGGGTACACGGTATTTACGTTAACGAATATGTACAATCAGCCGCCTATTGGGTACCCAGACTTTAAGACACAAGAAACACGTCACGTTTAAATAAATAACTTAATATATACTATATATTTAACATTATCTAAGGATTTAATACATGCGCTGCAATCACGTAATAATTTAAATAAATAACTGTTAGTTACCGTTATATTTTATAACTAACTTAAAAACTATTTAAATATGAACCGAAGGGACTAAAATTAACAAAGCATGAACCTTGTGGGTGTCACTTGTTGACCAACCCTCTAGCTCTAGAAGAGGATTATTAGGATTAATTTTATAGATAAGGATCAAAAGTTGTATTAGTGATAGAGATTTTGAAGGATACATAGTTTTATCTAAACTAGGGTTACGAGGCTATATAAATACCCTACCATCTCCTCTCCAACTTAAATCATTTCGTTCCTCTTAAAACATCACCCGAAACCGAAAACGCTATATTTTTCGAGTTTTGGTTCTTCCCCACTCGCAAAAGGTTGATCCATTATCCTTAAATCCGTATTATTGTTTTTCTTTTGCTTCCATTGAGTTCGTCAGAAGTCACACATATATGTTACATGCATTCATACAAGTATACGTAATGTCATGAATTAGTTTGGACAACCAATTTACTGATATTATACATCTCTATTAATATCTTTCACACCCTCTTTGTGATGAATCAAAAATGCGTTCGAGTATCCCAACTTCTGCGGGAAATTTGTGCGAGGATCGCGTCGTTTGTTCAAGGCAACAAGAACACATGTTGTTGGTGCTTTTTACATCGTGAAGCGCGCTAACATACTAAGCATCGTGACTCCGCTTTGTTAATCCGTACAAAAATACAGAATCGTGTGTATATGTGGAAAGAGCAACCTAGAGAGCTAGATGTTGTACACACGCGACTGTTCTGCTTCAACTATCCATTTTTCGTCTACTCTTGCACACATCCAAATTGTTGAGAGGTCTACACTTTCTATTGTACATTTCTTCCATCGTACACGTGTTAACACCATAATGCTATTACTAGAGATACCCTAATCCCGCTGATCGCAAGCGCGATACTATCAGTAGTTACTTGGTCTTACCAAGATCTAATAAATCCCAACAATGAGTGTAATCATCCCCATCTTAGGTATTCTACCCCACATTTACCAATACCAATGCTATTGTCAGGATGTGGCAGTTTTTGATCCTACATACTTAATAATCACAAAAGGGTTTATATCGGGTTCTTATGTAAGTAACTCAAACAACACGGGTCAAGCAAGTAAATTGAAAAAACTCTGCTAAAAAGGTAATGAATCTAATAGGTCAGACCACTCAAACGAGTCTATAGTCACTGAGACTGTATTGTAATGTACATAGCCAACTAAATTGTTCTATTCATGAAAGATATCTATATCACTCTTAGAAATCAAAGGAACTTCCTTTATGATCCTTAACAAAATTTTTTTTATAAATTTCTGTTCCCAAAATTATCCATTTGACCTGCTACCTAACCCATATAGTTTCTTAGCAGTGTTGCTCCTACTGTTTACAAGAAGGCAAAGCAAGCTCCTGAGGAGAAACGTGAGGCGTTATTAATAAAGGAACTACAACAACTTCTCTCAAAAGAAGACTTATCTACAAACCCTTCTGAAAAAGTTTTGCTATTAAAGTATAAATTATGATTCATCTCCATACACAAAACATGACAATGATCAATGAAGAGGTGGTGACTGGGTTCTCAAAAACAACATTCTTGATAATAAAACTAATGGTTTTGATCACTAAATATGCTTATTATCCATTGACAATTTGATAAAAAAAATATTAACAATATGATTATAACTAGGCTGTCAAAAAGAAGAAAACAGAGCAGAGGATCTCGGCTTGTGTCGAGAAGCTACAGGTTAGTAGTTTGCTAACTCTTCTTTATGGCTTGCTGGGATATTATGGTTAGTTAAAGTAAAACTTATAGTGACAAGTTTTCCATGACACTAATATTCTTCCATGTGTGGCCTACTGGTTGCCGTTATTGAGCTTACATGTTGCATAGCTTCTTTTGTGCGGGATCACATACAAATTGTTCTACGATCTGGATTTCTAAAAAGAATATATGAGTTTAAGGTTCTACGAAACATATAAAGTCAAGACTTGTAATGTGGTCTCCTGAGTGTTCATATATCTAGTTGCATTTAAAGCTTTTTCTTGCGACATATTTTCTATGATTCAGTCTAATTAACTCTTTCCCTGTTAATTGAATGGCATGTTTCCCTATTCAAAAGTGAGCTTCTACTTCAGGTCCACTGAAGAAAATACAGGATTTAGGTCCGGCTAAATCATGTTTAAGGAAGAATAAATAGCTTCTTCTAATGTGTTGCATTTACAAAATTCTGGAATGGCAGATGAATGTTAGAGTATAGGCATTTTTTGTTGTGATCCCATGTAATTTCCTGCGTCCCACCGATAGGACACCATCTTTCATCTTTCTTGACAAACATAACTTTTTACGGTTCATGAATGTAGGACTAATGATTCTTCATAGCTTCTAAAAGAAGATAGATACTTACTAAACAAGCTAATATGTTTATGATGTTTTATTGACGATGATTACCCTTGCGGAGCTAACAAGGTTTTATAGAGAATTAATAATGATAGGTGGTGATACTAAAGCTCATTAAAGTTTATTACGAGTAGAATTCTTATGTGATAAAATCAATATATTCTTCTATTAATTATAGCTTCCTCAGTTATCTAGAGCTTTCTATAACTCCTCCCTACTTTGCCTTATAAAATTTTGCTATACATCTATTTTCAACGTCAGAGCTCTTTCGACCAAATTCCTTTACGTGCTACTTAGAGGAATTGCTATTCCCAGCAGTTGTTAGCGTCTGTTCGCACATAACTGTTGGCTATTGAACCTTCTCGATGTACGTAAAATCAAATTTCCCCTTTGTTTATTTGTTTTTATTTAATCTATTATAATCAACTGTATCATTAAATATATCAGAAATAAGCGAAAGGATGTTGCGAGAGTGAGAACATTGCTAAATTAGATATCATAATCGAGCACTTATGTCATCGTTTTTAGTCAGAATGGTGAACAAAAGTCATGTGCAGTAACAACAGCAAGACGTCTCACTCATTTCTTTTACGTGGTGATACATGGTCCACAGACAGAGGTTTTACGTTGCCAAAATATTTAATTGTCATGTTAAACCAAAGGTATGTCACTAAATTGTGACGACACCTTACTGTTTATCTCTACTCGCATCATATGATATTATAGTGTAAATATGCCATTCAAAGTAGCACTCTTCTCAGAAATATCTTTGGGGTGGTTTCCTCACATCTTTTCCAGAAAAGAAATGTTCCCACATTAATATGGTTTATATAGGATAGCTATAATTAGGTTGTATTTTTTGATTTGGTTCATTTTATTTGAAAAAACGTTACATATGGCTTTATAAATAGGACTAGCTTATAATTGATGATTATAACCATATATAATTAATAATATGTCCGGGAGAATATTTTCGAGGCCTAAAGAGGTAAACGCACACGTTTATATTGTAAAAAACGAGAAAAATAATGATTAAGGTAATAATTAGTTGAATTAACAAAACGACCTTTTAAAAGTTTAACGAGTATTGAAATAATTAATTTATTTTAAACGATTAATGTTGAACGTGAGGACTAATACATTAATAAACCTAATAGACAAAGGTTCGGTTGCTTTTCTTTCTATCCCTAGTCGAGGACCATAGAACAAGAATCCAACCAGGATGGGAAACTAGCTCTGAAAAATAATGAGCGTTTAATCTTTTCATTCAGAAGGAGGTAACACTTAAGATTGAACAACCACACTTATTCCTTCTTGCTGTATTTCTCCTTTTTAGGTCACGGAGTCCTCGGGGTTGAAATAAGCAACACACTGTATTCTCAATATATTTGCTACTAAGATACTTCTTTCGCAACGCAATCCAAAACAAACACACACACACTCCAACAGTGAATTCTTTCGTTTTGCACACACACACAACATTGATAAGCACCCTCGGTTATGGGTGTGGATTATATTTTTTTTCTCGGGTTATGAAGGGGAGGGCGTGGAGTGGCGGATTATAGATATAGGCAAAAAGATCGATTGTTTTGATCACGACACTTTACTAGTAACTAGCATAACCTCAGGCTGTGCGAAAGAACGTATAGTGTGTGGAAGCATAGAGTAACATACTTAGATTCTTGGTGGGGTGTCCGGGGCATGGGTTATGAAACACAGAGCGTATATATGGAGAGAGAAGGGGGAGCGTGAAGTGTGGATCAGAGCGAGAGTTGTAGAGAGCGTCGGTTTAAAACGGGGTGGTAAGGGTCGGCTTTTATGGTGCTAAGAGGGACTCTACAACATAGAGTCATACACTTTGATATACAATTTGTTTTGTATGGGAGTATACTGCCGTTTGTATAGAGTTTATTGGCAGATGAGGAGATATCAAGGGTGATGGAATTTGGTGAAGTTAGGTTTGTTAATAAAAGAAACAGTGGAATGATAGACATTAGTGTGTTTATTTAAAGGTAAAAGGAGGGGTTGGGAATTTGTTGGGGTGAGTGTGTTTTGGGTTTTGAGAAAAGTTGAGTTTGGTTGTTTTTTTGTTGTGTTATTAGTGTTTTTATTGTTGGTGTAGGTTTTAATTGATATTTTTTATAAATAATGTTGTATTTAATGTTAATGTTTTAAGTTTTGTTAATGTTAATGAATCCATGATAAAATCAGCAAATTTATAATGATTGAATATTTGATATTAATCTTGTTAATTTTGTTAAAGATTTGGTTTAAATATGATTACAATACGCATAATTTTACATAATTTTCTTACGGAATAAGATCATGATTCAAGAATTCGGGAAAGACCCTTATTTTTTGAATGAAAATGAGGCCTAAAAAATTAAAAGGTTTTATGTGTTATGTAGTATTTATTTATAGTAAGCTTACGTAATCGAGTATATCGTGCATATGGCCGAGTTTATAGGACCGAAGGAGCCTTTATATAATATAATGCATGTTTATTATTAGATACATTAGGATCATATTAATGTTTGCATGCTTAATTGCGTTAAGTGTGTTTAAATAAATGTTATTTAGTTTAGTTGATGTTTATTTGTTTTATTTTAAGTTCTTGACTTGTGAGAAAATAAAAGAGTTTTTTTGAAAACAAAAATAAACATGACTAATGATTATCGAAATAAGATTTATTATGAACTATCTATTGCAAAAAGTCAAAAGTGGATTCGGCTTACATCCGATATAAAATCTTCCATGACTAGACTAGCAATATATAAGTTTTGTATTATTTCTATTAAAATAAAGTTTTAATTTAATCAATGACAGTAAATTTGTAAAATATACTAATAAATATGTTGCAAGGGTAGGACAAGTTCGGGCAGAACTCACTAAGAACTTCGCGGTCTTGTTAGAATATAACCATTACCCAATTAATTACCTGACTACGTTGTAGTTTTACCTTACCTTGCAAACCTATTTATGGATAAGTCGCTAATGTCTAGGGTTTGAATGATTTTTAATCATTCTTTAATCTTTTCCCGCGATAAAAGACAAATCTTTATATTTAAAGATACGTTGAATCGTTACCCAATTATTTAAGGTCACGACTATTATATTGTATAAGATAACGATGATAAAAGGTGATACCGTAATAAAAACTTAAATTGAGTAACCGTTTTTATTAAAATCTGAATGATAACGAAAGATGAATGCATCTTCTTCGTACATATTTGAACACGTCAAATAAAATTCATAATAATAATAAAAAAATATACCTTTTTTCCACAAGTTATCTGCCATCCAATTTGTAAAAACACTTTTAACATTCTGCTCTCATTACCCTATCATGAGACCGTGTGTAGATTTTGCCAGTCACAAGGTAATTATACGCCTTTTTTTATTTTTTGTATTTTTTTTCGTTGAGAAACGGTGATTGTACATAATTACTTTTTGAAATTAGACTACTAAGCGTTGTGTGGTTAGAACCCTGTTTAACAGTACGCGGCATAATGGATGAAACATGCTTTACTAGACATTATTGTAATAAAGTAAGTCAGCATATGGTTTAGGAATACAAAAAGTGTTGAATATATCAATCGTTAGATTACTTTTGAATAACACATCACTATCAGATCAACTGATGTGGTGGGGGTATGTCTAGATTGGGTCTAACCTTAGGAAAAATTAATTGTTTAGTTATCTAACTAAACATGTAATTAATTTTCTTCATGTAGTATTATCGAAAATACTAATTCTTGCACTTTATGTTTTGAGATGGCACAACCTGTCAAAACATAATACATTCGGCTATTCAGTCGATGTTATGAAAAAAGAAAAACATTTCCTGCTAATAACTTCCAATGACTGGTTCGCTCGACTTAAGTTAGTCTTTAAGAGTCGAGAAGAAATGCATGTCATTGAACAACCTTTACTCCAGCTCCTGAGGCTGGTGGCCTGAACCTAACATTGTGGTCAGAGTGGACAGCTCTATATATGCTCATACTGTCAAATGCTTGTGGCTGGTGGATAGTGCTATTGGTAGTATGACCCTGACTACAGATTAGACAATTTTTGAATTTGCCTATCCGGTGATACATGAGGTTCAGAGCTTAAGGATCTAGGTTTTTAAGAAACAAGCGGCGTGGGAGAATTTGGACTTAATCCAATCTTTTTTCCATGGCGCTGTGGCAAACAAGGGAGGAGGTAAATCAGTTAGTGCTAGACTATTCCTTTAAAAGATGAAAGGATAATGTGGAGCAACTAGTAACGTCTTGGGTTATTATGATACCACAATGCAAAATCAGAATGTAGGCGTAAATACCCTTAATGGCTTTACTAAAAGGATGATGTGGTTGTTTGGTAAGAAAATTACCATAATGCATAACATGGGGGGAAACAATTGGTGATATTCTTGCTTGCGGATTTGTGATTGAAAAGGGGTTTACACTGATAGAACACTGAAAACACCCACTATTGTAATGATGATTAAAAAGTTGGTTAAAATAATCAAGATAGCAATATTTATCATCGATGTAGGGGAATATAGCATTGGTAAATTAGGGGTATTGGATTTTTTGGTGGTGAAGGGTTTATCCCTAAGCAATAAAAAATAAGTCTACTGAGAAGGTAGCGCCCAGCTAAGGATGATGCCTACCACCACTGTAAGGAGGTAGGACATTGGAAAAGGAATTGTCCTGTGTATCTTGCTGAGTTGCAGAAGAAAAGGAAGCAAGTTGGCTCTGCCAGTTCTTCAGGTATCTTCACAATAGAATTATTTTCTTTCTCTAATAATAACTCCTGGGTGTATGACACTGGTTGTGGTACAAACATATGTATTACAAAACAGGGATTTAGACATCGAAAGTGAAAGCTGAAACAAGAGCTCTTTACTTGTACGTGGAGCCAATGTGTTCGTAGCACAATTAGAAGCAATATGGAAAGTTTACGGACTTAGTTTACCTAATGGCCTTGTTATTTTGTTTCAGACAATTGCATTAATGCCACTACTATAACTAGAGTTGTAGTCTTCAGTTCTCGTTTGGTTAACAATGTATTTTGTTCAAGTTTTACGGATTGAGGAATTTCAGTTTCAAAGAATGGTGTTCTTATTTGTAATGTTGTTCCTGCTAAATTGTATTTACGAAATTGATATGCATGATCTTGCACCAAATGTTAATTCTATTTTATAATGTTAGCATAAAAGAGTCCAAGTCTAACTTGGACTCCACTTTTCTATGGAACTGTCGTCATTGCTCATATAAACAAGGAAACGTATTAAACAGCTCAGACAAGATGGGGCGTTAAAGTCAATGGATATGAAATCATTTGATTAAATGTGAATCTTGTTATCTGTCAAGAATGACAAAGAAAACCTTTCTTTTATAGTAACGGAAAGGGCCAAAAGATCTTCTTGGAATAATACATACTACGTATGTGGTCTACTTAGACATGTGTCAGAACAAGGTGTAGCTACTTCATTACATTCACAGATGATTATAGTCGTTATGGTTATGTTTATTCTTCTTAAAAAATAAATCATAGAGGTCTTGAAACGATCAAATTTTAAAAATGAAGGTGAAAACAACTCAGGAAGACCATTAAGGCTATACGATCAATCGTGGTGACGAATACATTAGCCAAGAGTTTAAAGATTATCTAAAAGCTACCGGAATTGTTCAACAGCTTACTCCTCCATACACACCACAACATAATGGAGTGTTTGAGAGGAAGAAACCACCACTTGGTTAAGAATGGTGCAATCATGAATGAACTTACAACTTTACCTTTATCCTTTTTGGGATTATGCTCCCTAGAGTCTGCAACCGCATTCTCAATATGGTCCAACTAAGAAGGTTGACAAAACACCAATATGACAACTGTGGTATTGGAAAAGTCCAAACTGTCTTACTTAAAGGTCTGGGGAAGTGAGGCTCTATGTGAATAGAGATAAACGCCTGACAAAACACCTCGAACAAAATTTGTTATGTGTATCCTTCATAGGTATACCAAAGGAAACGATGGGTTTTACTATTTCTACTCCTTTCTACTTCCCACCTGAAAACAAAAATTGTTTTGCAAGGTATGCTAAATTTTCTTGAGAAGACGCCTCATAAGTCAAGAAATCAAAGTCAGTGGGAGGGCCGAAAAACTTGAAGAAATTCAAGATAAAGATACATCACCTTCTGAAAACACTAGCAAAAATCCTATGGAGGTTGAAGGTTTCAAGCCACCTTAAGAGGAAGTTGTTCCCATTCGCAGGTCCGCAAGGACACATCGAGCTCCCGATCACTTATGTCTAAATGTAGAAGTGGAGGAGCATAGTTTAGGGGATTTTAATGAACCCAATAACTATAAAGCTGCAATATTAGATTCAGAATCTGGTGCTTGGTTGATCTTCCTCCTAATTGTAACACTGTTGGGAGAAAATAGCTTTTTAAGAAAAAGACTGACATGGATGACATTGTACACACCTATAAAATTCGTCTAGTAGCAAAGGGTTATACTCAAACCTACGGGGTTGATTATAAAGAAACGTTCTCACCCGTTGCTGACATTAGAGCTATTTGGATCCTTATAGCCATAACGGCGTTCTATGACTATGAGATATGGCAAATGGATGTCAAAACTGCCTTCTTAAATGGTTATCTTAATGAAGACATTTATATGGTGCAACCTAAAGGTTTTGTTGATCCTAATCATCCCAGGAAAGTATGCAAGCTTCAAAGATCCATTTATGGTCTTAAGCAAGCATCAAGAAGCTGGAATAAAAGATTTGATGAGGAAATCAAAAGGTTTGGATTTGCTCAAAATCTTGATGAGCCATGTGTATATCAAAAGGCTAGTGGGAGTAATGTTACATTCCTCATCTTATATGTCGATGACATAATCATCATGGGAAATCACATTTCAAGTTTACAAAGTGTAAAGTCATATCTTGGAAAGTGTTTCGCCATGAAAGATTTAGGGGAAGCAACATTTATTCTTGGAATCAAGATCTACAGAGATAGATCGAAGCGATTAATTGGACTAAGTCAAAGTGCTTACATGGATAAAATCTTGAAAAGATTTAGGATGGATACTTCCAAACGCGGTTATATCCCCATGCAAGAAAGACTTGACTTAAATAAAACACAAGGTGCTTCAACACCTGAAGAGGTGAAGCACATACAAAATGTACATTATGCTTTGGTTGTAGGTTCATTATGTATGCTATAAGATGCACTAGACCTGACGTTGCGTTCGCGTAAAATATAACAAGCCGGTTTCCACAGAATCCTGGTGAATGTCACTGGACTGCTGTGAAAAATATTCTTAAGTATCTAAGAAATACTAAAGATATGTTTTTGGTTTATGGTGGAAATCCAGAAGCTGAACTTTGAGTTGATTGCTATTGCAATGCTAGATCTGAGATCGATATAGATGATATGAAATCTCTGATTGATACTTCTTTCGTTTGATCGGAAGCGCAGTTGACTAGAAGCTCCAAAGTAAGTACTACTGCAAAGCCAAATACATAAGCTGAATTACATAGCTGATTCCAGGAAGCAGAGATGGAAGTAATGTTTGGTTAGGAAGTTTATTTTCAGGGCTTGGTATAGTACCAACAATAAACGAACCAATTAAGATTGTTTAGCGACAATTCGGCCGCAGTCCTTTTGCACGAACGGGGGGTTAAGTGGGCGCCAAAAAAAACAATACCATATAAGAACCTTCATAAAGTTCACATAGATGAACAATCTAGCATATGCATTTTATAGAAGGCTTTTACCTAAAGGAAAAACTTACTCAACATGTACGGAGGGCAGAGAGGATTACAGTTGAGAGCTATGATAAGATGATTATCATGTAAGATCTGTGTTTAGTATTTGGATTATGGGATGTTTAAAACAATTTATTTTATGATATGATACTTGGTAATTTTTGTTATATAATTTTCTTAAATTGTGTCATAATTTGCATGTTAAATATGAGTAATAATAGTGTATTATATAATTTAATCGTTGGGTTCGATTAAAATATGGGAATATTGTTAAATTAAGTACAATTATAAGGATTGGTGATTTATTGTTATTAGGATGTGTACTCCAAAACTCACATTATATTCTAAGATGAATTATTGGATTTTCCAAATACAGGATATCACTTTATGATCGTCTCATCAAGTAAATCCTTGTAAGTAATTTTATTTACAAAATCTTAGACTTGAGTGCTAGTAGGTCTTGCATATGGTGGATAATCTTTCTTGATAATTAGTGAAGTATATAAGAGTGATACTCTAGAACTATGGTAACTAATAAGGGGCTATTTCAAAAAGTGATTTGAAACATGATGACTTTGGCACTTATGTCATATAAAAAAAATTGTGTTATCTATTGTAAATGGCATCGACGAGTGAAATAAAACTAAGACTCTCTCCATCTCTCCAACATTAAAGGTGAGAGTGCTTAATTTCCTTTATGACCTCGAATACAAAAAACTCTCGTGTTCCTCAAATAACATCCAAAATCGAACGTAGTAGTTAGGATGTGTGGAGTGTGTGCACTCACCACTGGTGAATGGTAACTCACTTGGGACCCACATATTTGTTTATCTGTTTTATATTAAAAAATAAACTTTAAAAAAAAAATCTTTTTTTTACCTATAAATACCCACTATTTCACTTATTTTTTAAACACAATTCATATATTTTTAAACAAAACTCTCACGTTTGACGTTTTTATTAATTTTGTAAGTTTAATTTTAAATCTATGAATATAAGATATTATATACGTAATGTTTTTAATCGTATGAAATCTATGAATAAAAAGTTTTTAACGTAATGTTTTTACGTATTGTTTTTAAGATCTATGAAAAAAAAGGTTTTAATCCATTTACGTTTTTTATTTAATTTTGTATGTTACGTTTACGTTTTCAATTTATGAATGAATGTAATTAAATAAAAAAATGGTTGTAAGGTGAGTTTGGTATGAAAGGTGAGTGTTAAAACGGTTGAAAGGTGAGTGGTAAAGTTAGAGAGAGAAAGCTGTTTGGGGCTGAGGTGTTTAAGGTGAGCCTCTCCCACTAATACCATCTATCTTTCTTCCTGACTCCATCCAGCCTAAAAGGTTGAAGAATGATGCCACTGGGCCCCTCGTAGAATTAATCAGATGTGTGTATGACCGTACCCGAAAACTCATGTAGATATGTCTCATTGATTTTCGGTAATCTTGATTAGTTACATATACAAGAAATAGAATCGTTAAATAATAGAATGACATTGATCCATATCCATTTTTAACACGGTATCATAAACAAAGTGATTGTAAATTCATAAATCATTTTCTCCGTGTTTTGAGAAACCACACTCAAATGTTTCTAGGAGCATTGGCGTGTTGCTAGACGCTTACCAATGTTATTATATAATTTATACATGTCCAAGTGGGAGCTGTTGGAATATGAACAAATATAAATTATATATGTCCGAGAATTTATTTGAGCCTAAGGGGACGCACACGTTAATATGTAGAACAACGTATTTAATATATTAAGGTAATATATTAATTAGTGTTTAAACAAACGATAGTTAAAAGTTTAACGTCAATAAATATTAGTTGTTAATAGTTAAAGGACTAATATGCAAAACCAGGAAAAATGAAAGTTTGGTTTTTTCCTTTTCTTTCCTTGGGCCGGTCGATTACAAAACTCCCCTTATGGAGATGGGAATGAATCTTATGGTTAGAGCACTCAACAGAAAGTTAAGTATGAGGACGATATAGAAAGGAGGGTAGTAGGGTGTTTTGTGAATATAACTTGAATCCTTAAAATCCCTAAATCTCTTCTTTGTCTCTCTTGGTGTTCGACCGGCTCCAAACCCACAAAAGGGTTTTGGTTTTTCTCCTCTCTTTTCGTTCGATCAAACAAACAACCCTTTAGGGTTTTTGTTTTGTGATTTAATCTTAAGAAGGTGTTTCGTGTGTTGATTGATTCAAAGACGAAGTGATCATTTGGTTTAAACACTACTAGTACTAGCATACACGTTGTTTGCTATGAACGTATTGTGTGTTGACTTAGAGGGATTATTCTTTTGATCCTTGGTGGTTTAGCGTGGTATTATACACACGCGTATATTGAAGACGGTGTAACATTTATTGCTAAAAGCAGTATAACGTTTCTTGCTAAAAGGTACATATCTTCTATCCCTTGTTAATTATAAGTTCTATACGTGTTTGATCTTTCCACTGCGTGCTCGTGATATGTTTAATTGTAAAATTAGATCAAAAATCCAACATTGTTTTGAGCGACCCTTAACACTTTTGGTCCATTTTTACGTTGACCATTAGTTTGACCAGTTAACTAATGTTAAATGACCATATTACCCTCATATTGATATTGTAAAATGACTAAAATACCATCACTTCACTATTTTCTTTATTATTGTTATTATTATTATTATTATTAGTATATTTATTATCACTTTATTAGAGAATTCATAGGATTTACAAAAAGTTAGAGGGAAGCCGAGATACTATATGGGCTCCCACTCCTTTAGCAACAGAGAAACCAATTCTATTTAAAATATGAACAACTGCACGTGCCCCGATATCTTGAGTCATGGAGAACTTTCGAATCTTGCTAATCTCAGAACTTCAGAAATAAGTTATTAATAAGAACTAGGCTTAAGTCTGCCTCTAATTCCCCCAAGGAAGAGAAAGAAAATAAGAGAAATTCATATCCAATAGCTGCACAGTTATCCATATACTTACCACATTTACGTTGTGCAACATCAATCACCGTCCGACCAGGTACAAAATCAGCCATCTTGGTTTGCGTTAAAGGTGAAGATCGAGTTAGATCCACACACACATCAAGTCCTCTATCCCACGAGTAAAGTAACATATCTGCTGGACGTAATGGTTTGTCACGCCCCCATCTAACCCAATATCAACCTCCTTACCAGCTAAAATCCCAGAATGATAACATATGTCGGCAAGGGTATCACGCATAACATTATGACGGTGTTGACTACAATAATTACTAGACAACCATTACGAAGACGAAAAGTAGTCGGTATACCATAGAAGAATTTACCTCGCTCAGGTGAGAAAAACCGTAAACGACGAGGCTTTCGCCTTAGTACAAACAGATACAATAAGAGAAGGTTGGAGATACATAACGTGTTTGAATACGTAAACATACTGTTAAGTGCCCATTACGTTTTATTGTGTGTCCCAACCTATGTAATAGAAGAAGAAGAATCGGTACCTCTAGTGAGAATACAGAGAGTCAGAAAGTTTAATCCTCCATTTGAGTTTTACACAGGCCATCTGTCGAGGACGGTTAAGGCAAAATTGTGGATTCTGCATTTTTAGCAACCCGCGTAAAATATATATCTGCCTTTTTCTTCATAAGTTTAGGGGCAGCGATCTCACTTGGATTACTAAAAAAGTCAGTCTCCATAGATGTATTAAACACATGCAAGACATCATCAAAATTAGGCCCGGAAGCTACAATATCAGTATGCCGAAGAAGCTTAGTCTGCAATCTAACAGACTGTAATTGTGAAGCAAGGAATGCATAATTCAAAACATCACCAGTAGAATAGACACCAAGACCCCCAAAAGCAAAGGGTAAGGTGGCAAGCCTCCATTGCTAGTCGCCAAACCCTTGTCCAGAAGATACAGGGCGAGCATGTACGCATAGAAAAAAACCTTGGTCCTGAAGACACGGGGCAAGCATGTAAGCAAAGGGTAAGGTGGCAAGCCTTCATTGCCAGTCGGCGAACCCTGCCGTCGCCGCCTGCTGCCGCTGTCGCCGCTGCTGCCGTTTCCACCGCTGCTGCTGCTGCTGCCGCACCACCACCACCACTACCACCATCACTACCACTACTACCACTATTATTATTATTATTAATTTCATTTATATACATCCTCATTATCATGCCCTAACCTTTTTTATCATTTACATAAAGGTGTAAAATACATTTAAAATTTTAAACCCGATCAGCCAATCCAATAACCATCTTCAAGATCTTCGCAAACTCATTAAATAATCTTAATCCAATCCTCATCAGTCACCAAAACCCTAAAGAAAATTTAAAAGAAATTTTAAAAGAAAATCAAACAAAAGCTCACACGCAGGTGGGTAGCTGTGATGGTGGCCGCCATTAGATATGTGTGGTGATGCTGACCATCAAATCTGTGTGGCGACGCCAGATCTGTGGTGGAGATCATCTTTTGTTTTCTTTCAAAATTTAAAGTTATTTGTGTGTTGATAATGCTAGACGAATTCGGTTATCATCATCATCTAGCTATTATCTTTTTAAATCATTAGATCACTAATAACCCTTTTTAATACAAATAAACCGAAAAAACGTTTATTTATATTTTACGATCTATCTTTGTTTTGTTAATGACAAAACATAAACTTGTCGAAAATATAAAATGAAATTCATTAGTTTTAAACCAATAGTTTTTCTAACTCTCATCAAACATCTTTATATTTTATTCATTGTACTAGCTTCAGACTAATAAGAATTGTCTCTAAGAATATTAAACTCTGTTATTCAAGGAATAAAAATGTACACTTTACATTAAAAAATATTTAAAACTTTTAAACATATTACAATCATACATTAACATATTTTTCTAACTCGTAATAATTAAAATGTAGAAAAATATTAATGACTCAGTATACAGGATTATACATGTATCTCCTCTCAAGATTTTGCCAATCAATCAGATTTGGTTACTGTACGCCGGTTCTGTGGGAAGAATACTGGCGGTTCTGTTCTACAAAACAGAACGGCGGAACCGGGGGTACAGTAATCTCATAGTCTTAAATTACCAATTCATTTCACTTCTTTAGAGCTTCCCATCATGTAGTTTCTTTGTCTCTCATATTCAGTTAATATTGGTCTTTTAATCTTGTGTTCTTTTTCCTTTTTTTTGTGTTTTGATAGATCTCTTAAATTTGTAAAGACAGAGTTTTGCCGAATTATGATTTCGAAGATCTAAAGCTCAAAGGTTTCCCATTGAAGCAGGATCTTTCTTATAATTGACAGTAGATCTAGGCTGCATAATCTCAAAAAGCATCATCAATCACCCATTATTATCAAATGATTAGATAATGGTTTTTGGATATCCTTGGAAAATATTTATTGTATGGATCCGGAATGCTGTGTGCTTGACACTTAGTAGAGGGCAAGCATATTTAGATTCTTCCATGCTGGTTTACGATATATAGCTTTGTACCGATGGTGTAATCTTGTGTGGTTTTGGTTCTTCCGTAATAGAACTCAGTGTTTAGCTTAGCACTGGATAAAAGGGGAAGCTAACAGTTAGATGAAGAGCTCTTATAATCTTATCCGCCTATTGAATGTGTTTTGGTGATTATGTACTTCGAACTCTCGATTAGGTAAACTCGGGTGAGTGGAGATAGGAAAGGAGTAGGAGGACCTTGTAGCCGAAACACTATAAATATCTTTGTCACATATCCTTTATTATTTCTTGTTTATCTTGCTAACATAAGTAGATTTAAAATAAACAACCAGAAAAGCTTAATCAAAATTTTAAATTGGTAAAACTATTCAACCCCTTTTTAGTTTTCCACAATTGGTATCAAGAGCAGGTTATTTAAGTTTTTTTTAAAATAAACTGTATTTTAAAAACTTAAAAAAACAATCAAATAAATTTCAAAAACTACAATCATTTTTTAGATCTATTATGTTATTTGTTTTCTTAAAAGCTCTTTGGAAGGTGATCAAGAAAAAGGATGAACCTGCTGCTCTAGGATAAAAATTTTGTTCTTGGAACTCCTACATCGCAAGGGTTCCACGGTTCCATGCCAGAATAGACCCGGCTAGGGGCCTTCAGACTAAACGCGGATCTGGCCAAAAATCTCTCTGGACTTAAAACTTTAAATGGGCCGATTTACAATAAAAATGGTTTAGGCTTGTATTTTTAAAACATTCTTTGGACATCTTCCTTTAGGTTAATATGACCAACTCATATAAATTATTTTTGTTATTAAATTAAAAAAAATTATTTCAATAACAATTTTAAAAAAAAATATTTTTTTTCATAATCACCTATCGCAAATCCACAATGCTAAAAGGTACACAATCTTTTATCTTTTCTATTCTTAGTTGCTCATCGTGCTCATATTCTATCTATGAAATAATTGTAAAGCGCTATGTGATCTATTCTTTTAAAATACTATTGTGTTATTTTTTGAGCTTACTCACTCTCTTGCAAACTGTGTATTACTCGAAATCTTTCTTTCAAAATTCAGCCCGTCGAGCACGGATGTCTAACAACAAGAAATTCTTGTATGTCTCACTTGAAGAGAAGCCTGACTATTCTAAATTCAAATCCTTTTTCACCTTTTTTCATAACAACATATGGCTCATCTCCCTCTAAATATAAAAACTACTTTCCTCCATATTTATCATTTATTTCTCAAAAAAATCAAACCTCCTCATTCCCTTCTCATATCAAAATACCGATCAATTCATGGGAAGCCCTCTTGGATGATTCTAAGTCCCTATCCTGGTCTTCTATCATCATCTCGCTATTAAGAGTAGCTCTTATTTCCTTATGCTCAAGCGCCCGCATGGAGACGTGTTCTTTATTTTGACTTTTTATATTACTGTTGTATTTCTCATTCTCTGTATCGCATTGTATATTGAGACGAAATATATATAATCTCCTTTACGTTGGTTATTTATTTCTTATGTCTCGTCTACTATTTTTTGTGGTCCCCGCCCTTTGTCTCGGCTAAATATAAAAACTAGAAAATAGAACTCTAAGATACAAGAAAAATAATAAGATTTGATGTAAATGAAATAGAGAATCTTGTAAAAAATCAGCAATTCAATGTTTATTTAATGTTGTAAGAATGTTAAGATTCACTGCTAAGAAAATTAGGACGAAGAAAAGGAAATAATTTATTTAATTTTTTTTAGATTTTCTGGAAAATAAATAAATTATTTTCTGTTCAAGTCCTTGGCCGGTTCTCTTCAAAAATAAAAGCCGGTTCTCTTCTGAGAATAGAACCGACGGAAACGGGCATCTGACAGAACTAAAAATCTCGCCCTCTTTTTTTATCTCTTCACTGTTTCAAAATCACTCTTCCTGAAAACCTCCATTGACGAACGACAACCTCCATAATCATTTTCTCGGATTCTTCATCTTCTGAATCATTCAAATTCCTTTCTTGCGTTAAGCTTTATTCGACGTTTTTAAAACTTTAAAATTTAACAATATTTCTGGAATTTAATCATGTCTTTTAGGGCTATTAATTTTTATTTTCAAATTCATCAATGGATTTTACAAAAATTATGCTTCAAAGATGTATCTATTAGTTAGGATAATGTCTTCTTTTCACTTAGTTAATAAATATACCTTTGCATTCATTAAAATCCTAATGTCAAAATTTATAAAACAAAAGTAATTTTTGTGGCTTTGTTAATATCCGTATTACCAATATAGATGAGTCGAGTTGTAATTTTGTAGACTTAAGAGTTTAGTTGATTTTAAATACTCTATTTTATAAAGATATTGTGACATTGGTGATTATTGTCCTGTCTGAGCATTCGGATTGTTTTATGTTGTCTATGTTTGTTTTCTTTTTGGGCACTTTGCTCGTATAGCCTTCAATCCTTGATCTCTTGTTACTGCGAAATACTGCCCTAGGTTCACACGTTATCTGTGCGGGGTCATGGCCGGGCGTTGTTGAGTGGGTGACGTTGGCGCGATGTGCTAGGCGCTGCCAGGTTGGGCTCGGGTGCTTAGCATTACGGGCGGGTGGTGCTTACGTTACAGGCGACGCAAGTAGGGAGAGGGGGGTGGGGGGGGGGTGTTTTGGGTTTGAGTGTATGTTTTTAATTTCTATTTTTTGTTTTTGTGTTCGCGTAGTGTTGTTAGTTTTTGTTATGTTTTAGTTGTGGTGTTGGGGGTTGGTGTTTTTTTATTTGTGTGTTGATTGTGGTGTTGGTGTTGTCGTTGGGTTTAGTTTGGTTGGGGTGCGTGTGTGGTGTTGTTTCTGTGTGTGTTGTTGTTTTGTTGTGCTTTTTCGTTGGTTGATCTGTTTTTGTTTGCTTTGTGTGTTGTGTTGTTGTTGTGTTGACTGTGTGTTATGGTTTGGGTTGTTTGTGTGTTGTGTGTGTTTTGTTTGTGTGTTGTATTTTTGTTGTTTTTGTTGTGAGTGGTGTTTGTTTTGTGTTTTGTGATTTTTTGTTGTTTGGTGGATGTTTGTGGGTTTTTTGTTATGTTGTGGTTGGTCGTGGGGGGGGGAGTTTTTTGAAATTTGTTTGTCCGGCTGTGTTGTGGTTGTGTTGTCTTGTTGGTTGGTTCGTTTCTATTGTGGTTTGTGTGTATTATTGTGTGTCTGTTTTGTCTGTGTTGTTTGCCGGCTTGTTTCGGTGGTTTGTGTGCTGTTGTTGTGTTGGGCCCTTTGTGTTGGGTTTTATTTTTGGTCTGTTGTTGTGGGTTGTTGGTGTTTGATGTGTGTGTGTGTTGTGGTGTTGTGGTATTTTGATACGGGTTGTTGACGTTGTTAGAGGTGTGTGTGTGTGTGTGTGTTTGTGATTTGTGTGGTGTGTGTTGCTGTGATGTTGTTTCTGTGTTTGTGTTATCGTAGGTGTTGGTGGGTGATGTTGGGTGTGCTGGTTAGTGTGAGGTTGTGTTTGTGATTGTTTGTGTCTGGTTGTTTGATGGTTGGTCGTTTTGTGTTTGTGTTCTTGTGTTGATGTTGTTTTTGTGTGTGGTGGTTTTTATGTGTGGGGTTGTTGTGTTTGGTGTTTCGTATTGTTATTTGTTGGGTGTTTGCTGTGTTGTTTTGTGTTGTTGCTGTTTGTGTTTTTGTTGTGCTATGTTGTGTTTTGTGTTGTAGTGTTGTGATGTTTTGTGTGTGTGTGTGTTGTTTTGTTGGTGTGTTTGTTCTGGTGTTGTGCTGTTTGTGTTTTTTGTGGGTGTGTGTTTGTATTGTCTGTAGTGTGGTTGTTTTTTGTGCTGTTTTTTTTTTTGTTTTTTTTTCTTTATTTTATTTTTGAATTTTATTTATTGAGTGTGATTGTGGTTGGTGGTCTGTTTAATTTTTTGTTGTGATCGTGTGTGTGATATTTGTATGGGGTGTGTGTTGTGTTGTGGTTATATTTTAATTTTGTTGTGTGGTGTTTTTTGTGGTGTTGTTGTGTGTGGGTTTTTTGTGTTATTTTTGTTGTGTTTGATGTTGGGCTTGTGTGGTTAGTTAGTGATGTCTGTCTTGTTTCATTTTTTGGTTGAGGTGTGTCCTTTAGTTGTGTGATGGGTCTCTTGTTTGTTGTGTGTGTGGTCTTGTTTTGTTGTTTGTTCGGATTGTTGTTGTGTTTTGTTGTGGTGGTTTCTTGATTGTTGGGTGTTGGTCGTTGGTGTTGTATGGTGCTTCCTCCCTCCCCCCCGCCAGCCTATGTGTGTGTGGGTGGTAGTTTTGTGTTTTTTTTTTAGTGATTTGAATTTTTGGTTTGTTTTTTTTTCTTTTATTTATTTTATGTTTTTTGATTTTTTCTTTGTTTATGTGTTTGTGTAGTGGTGTGTTGGTGTTTTGTGGTTTGTGGTTGTGGTTGTGTGTGGGGTGTTGTTTGTTGCTAGTTGTGTGTTTGCTAGGTCTTTTTTGTTTTACTTTTGTGGTCTGTTTGGGGTATTGTTTTTGTGTCTGGTTTTTTGTGGGTTGTTGTGTGTGTGTGTGTATTTGTTGTTGTTATTTTGTTGAAATTGTTGATTTTTTTTTTTGTTTTGTTGTTGTGGTTGTGGT
The DNA here is from genome assembly GCA_026074375.1 of Tanacetum coccineum. Classification (NCBI taxonomy): domain Eukaryota; kingdom Viridiplantae; phylum Streptophyta; class Magnoliopsida; order Asterales; family Asteraceae; genus Tanacetum; species Tanacetum coccineum. Next base: position 10,824 of record BQNB010064503.1, on the reverse strand, counting down.
TGGTGCTGTTTTGTTTTGTTTCTGTGATGTTGTGGTGTTTGTTATGTGCTTGTTTGTGTTTGATTCTGTATGATGTGCTATGGTTGTTGTTTTGTGTGGGGTTATTTTTTTTTTTTTTTGTTTTTTTTTGTGTTGTTGTGTGATGTTGTTGTTTGTGTGTGTTTGTGTTTGTGTGTGTCTTTGTTTGGTTTTCTGCTGGTTGGTTGTTCTGTTGTGTAAGTTGTGTGTTTGTTGTTGTGTGGTTCTGTGATTTTGTTGGTTGTGGGTGTGTTGGGTTTTGTTGAAGTCTGTTGTTTTGGTTGAGTTTTTGTTGGTGTCGTCTGTTTGTAGTTGTTGTGTGGGGTGATGGTTGTTGTGTGTGTTGTGTGTTTTCTTGTGTATTTGTCGTGATTGTTGTTTTTTGTGTATTATGTTGTTTCGCTGGTATTTGATGTGTTTTTTAGATTTGTTTTTTGTGTGTGGTTTGTTGTCGTGTAGTCGCTGTTGAGGTGGTGTTTGTTTTGTTTTTTGATGTTGTGTTTTTTTTATGTATGTGTGTGATCTTTGTTTTGGTGAGTTGTTGTGTGGTTTTTATATGGTTGTTGTGTGTGCTGTTGGGTGTTTATTTTCTTGTGTTGTTTGGGTTTGTGTTGTGATGTGTTATTTTGTTTTGTGTGTGTGTTTGTTGTGGTTGGTGTGTGGATCGTGTGTCAGTTTGCGTGTGTATTTGTTGTGCTTTTGTTTGTGTTGAGGTGTTGTGTTTGTTTGTTTGGTGTTGGTGTGTTTGGATGTGGGTGGTTTGGTTTATGTGTGTGTTGTGATGGTTTATTGTGTTTGTGTTTGTTGTGTTTTGTGTGTGTTGGTTTGGTGTTGGTTTGTATTTTTTTTATGTTGATAAATTTGTTTTTTTTTTTTGTTTGTTTTTTGTTTTTTGGTTTTTTTGTTGTGTTCTTAGTTGTGTTTTCGGTGTGTATGTGTGTTGTGTGGTTGTTGGTGTTGTCTTCTTTGTTGTTTGTGTGTGTGGTGTGTTTGGTCTTGATGTTTGCTTGGCTGTGTGGTGTTGTGGGGGTGCTGTGTGTTTGTTGTTGTGTTGTGTGGTGTGTTGGTTTTTTGTGTGTTGTTTGTTGTTGGTGTGATTATGTGTTTGATTGGCTTTCGTACTGGTTGTATTTTGTTTGTTTTGATTGTTTTTAGTTTTTTTATTTTTTGATATTATGGTGTTTGGTTGATTGTGTTGTTTTGTTGTTTGTTGAGTGAGTTGTTTGATGTGTTGCGTGTGTGTGTTGTTCGTGCTTTGGTGTTTGTGCTTGTTAGTGATTTATGGTGTTTTGTTTGTGTTTTTTGTTTGTGTGAGTTGTTTGTTTGGTGTTTGTGGTTTTTGTTTTTAGTGTGTGAGTTGTAAGAGTGTGTGTTGATGGTTTTAAGTGTAGTGTGTTATTGAATTTGTGTGGTTTGTGTGTTCGTTGTTAATGTTTATAATATACATAAATATAATTAATATATCTTATATATAATATAAATTTATATATTATATAAAAATTATATAAATGAATTAAAAAATATATTATTATAGTAAAAATTATATAATATATATAAAAATAAATTAATATAATATATAATAACGTATAATATAATATATGAATATACATAAATAAATAATATAATTATATATTATTAAAAATATAATATAAATTAATAATCATATATTTATAATAACTAAAAAATAAATATTTTCAATATAAATAATAATAATCATATAATAAAATTAATAGATAAATATTATATTTGAATATAAATAAATATAATAAAATATCCAAATAATGTAATAAATATATAAATATAAATATTATAATATATATAATAATATTTACAATATATATAATAAATTAATAAACATAAATTATAATAATATATAAATATATATATATAATTAATATCAAATAACATGTAAAAAAAAAGAGAAATATCATATACTATCTATAAGATTAAATATATTTATAAATATTATATATATAATATAATCTATATAATACATTAAATATATTATATTAAAATTAATATTAATATGAATAATAAAAATAAAAATAATAACAAAATATCAATAAATAACAAACAGAAAATAATAAAAAAAAAATCTTTAATATATATATCTATAATAATATATTATAAGAAATATATTTGAAATAAATAATAATATATATCGAAATATTATATTAATAACAATACATAATAAAAATAGAATTTAATAAGAAAAAAAATAAATAATTAAATAATATACAAAAAATCAATTAAAATTATAAAAAATATATAAACGAAAAGTTTTTACCCCATTTTTGTGCTTCCATTTCTACAAAGTGTTCGACTTATTCGTAATTGGATGGAACTATCTCCTTTGCCTTCAAGTCTCATTAACAATTGAAATAACTCTTTCTCTGGAGGCCGTTCGCTCGGATCTTAAAATTTCTTGTTAAGGAGTTTGTGAAGGTAAAAAACTCAATCTAATGAATTAAGAGCTTAAATCGTGTGTGTCTATAATCCCTTAAAATGGTGATTGACTCTCTTTCCCGACCATTTTCCTCCTCCTCCTTATAAGACTCATATTTGATCTTGATGCTTTGTTTATGAATGAACTCAACCCAAGACCCGAAAGATAAAAGGGGTTGATACCATCCTTGATCCTTTTCAAATGATTGTTTTCGAGTTGAAAATCAATCTCAAGAAATGGGAAATCATCCTGAGTAAAAATGCCATAAGTCTCACTGGAAAGAAGGACCATCCTCACGCTGTCTATGCTACGTGCTATACTGCCTAACCATGGGAAAACTCTTCAACCTGTGCCTACTACATCGCCAACTAAATGGTGAGTGTGACCAAGAGTGCCGATATGACACTTCCATATGGAATGCTTCTCACTCGGCTCTTTGAGCATGTTCGTGTCAATAACCCGTCTTCTTTCTCAAATGAACTCTATCTTGTGGATCACATGATGATCCCTCTTTTCTGAGAAAAGAGTCTTCTTTCTTCTAATTCAATGGCATGAGAGAAAAAGGGTCTCTCGTCTCCCAAACTCCACTCCTTCCAAATCTGAGTCATTCCGATTCATTCTCTAACTCCTCACCAATGGGGTGGAGAATGACGAGTGAACAACTACACTATTGATCCCATTCCTTACATGAACCAACTCCCACCCATAAAAGGAGGAGAGTCCCCGAAATTCAAGCAAACTAAAGGGATGTTCAAGTGCCTATTCTATTTTCTCTCTAAAAAGAAGTAGGTTGTGCTATTCGGGGTGAGTATTGTGTTTGTTCAAAAAAACAATTTAAAACTTGTAATTTCGCGAATTGGATCTCTTTGTTAGCTCATGTGTTTAAGTCGATTTGGATATCGTGTTTTGTTGAACAGTGACCGGATTTATCGCTATGAATAATTTCTTGTGTTTTATGTTCTTTATTGTTTTATAGGAGCGCTTGGCATAACTATCGTCTTGTAGATTAATACGATCTTTACATAGAGTGTAATTGTGTCAATTAAACCTCTTAGGAACTATCTAGAAGAAGTTAATTAAGGGAGAATCAAAGCTTTAGGAAATGGTTAGCATCACTAGGTGAGTTTTGAAATTTTTTGAAATTTTTAATGTGCTGACCGTGACCGTCTAACGAACTGACGACTTGATAAGTTCCTTGTTTCCTATTGTCTTATCGCCAACACTTATATTCTATCCTTTCCTTTAAGGACCCTCACGACATTCAATTCGTTCCCTCATACCATTGCTTACACATTAGGTGATTACTATCACTTGTTCTATCTTCGTTGCTATCTTGTTACTTTGTCAAAACCCCGAGCACAAAATGCATTAAGCACCTCCATGGGCTTGTATAAAATTTTTATGAATCTTTATGAAAATTTTACAAATATTTCACAAGTGTTTAAATTACCAAAATGACCTTCTCAAGTTAAAGAGTCAATTCTAACCACCCTCTTTTGTGAAAACCATAACTAATATTTATAATGACACCATGCCCTATCTTTCAAATTACCTGTTTTATACATCATATTTTAATCACGCCTTAATGATATGACCGATTTAAACTTCGTTTCAACAAATGATTCCTAAAGATTTGAAAATAGACCTTCTACGATCACAACCGTAAACTCGAGTTCAACAAGTTTTTATACATGCATTCATTCCACAAATCTTCAAAAACGACCCAAAAAAATAATGATTCTTGAACCTATTTCACCTCTAATATGAACACCATTTTTATCAAGAAAGAATAGTTTAAAATTCTCCTTATTAGTGGTTTTGTTTTCGAATCACCAAAACCTTGATAAATCCATATAATCATATTGCATCATTTTAAAGGTATTCTAACATTTTAACACCATAACCGAATGAACCTTACGTTTTTATAATAAAGAAAGTGCCTAAGCCTAGTTTTAAAGCAATATAAAATCCGGGACGGATTTTTCGTAACGGTGGTAGAATGTGACAATATGTCTTTTAATGTCCATATTTAATTCATATTTCGTTCTCATTTTTCTTGTAAAGTGAACTTTTATGTTTTACGGTTTACGCGATTCGCAATTTCTCGTTCTTGTTAATCTTAAGCCGATATAGGCAGTTTATCCGTTTAAGTGTAATCGTCTTTATTTTTATATTTAAAAATTCCCCTTATTTAAGGTCACTACTAATTCTAATATCGTATCTATTTTTATATATTTAAATAATTCATTTTTATTATTTTAGCCGATTATTATTAAAACCATTAATTTTAAAACTTTCGCGAATCGTACAATTTAAACTATCCGCTTTTTGAACGAGATATGGTCACTATGAATTCCAAGTAATGCCGTTTGGTTTAACCAATGCATCGGCGGTGTTCACGGATTTAATGAATCGTATATGTAAGTTGTATCATGGTAAATTCGTAATCGTATTCATCGACGATATTCTTATCTATTCCCGAGCAAAAAGACAAGGCATGGCGACAATCGAGCGCCAGGACATCGCTCCCGTAAGGATAGGAGGATGTAAACTCCCGTATAAAAGGTCACTACTTATTTTAACTCCTATATAAATTTTATAAATTTACATTTTCAAAAATTTGGTTGAAATCGAAATTCTTGGATTTTGGCGAGTTTCGGACCGTAAGTCACCCGTTATCGATCGAGAAGCCAATGGGCGCTTAATTATATCCCCGTAAATTTCATTTGAGGTATTTTAGTTAGAAATAATATATCCGACCTATTTCGGGTGTGACGTGTTTAAATTTGCGTTTTTGCAAAATTTGAGTGTCGGACTAGCTTTCGGGCCAAAATACTATAAGTTATTAAAATTTGGTAAAAATAAAAGCCATATTTAGCCATGAGAGCTTAATTTATTTTATTTTTATTATTTCCCATCTTTTATTTGTGTTTAGCCAAAATCGAGTCGAAGAAATCGTGATTTTAAATCAAATAGCGAGTAAAATAGGTTATCGGGCTCGAAAACTAAGTAATATAACAAATTAGCAAACAAAAGCCCAACCAAATAGGAGGGGCCGGTTATTAATCCTATCAAACGCACCCTTTAGTATTTTTTTATCTTTGGAAACTATTCTAGTATTATACAATGACTCTTTTCCTAATCTTTAGATAGGGGCGATACAAACTAGATAAGGGATTCCTTATATAATTAAAATCTCTCCTATTTTTATAAAACCCATGGCACGCTTATTCCATATCAGTTAAATAAAGTGTGTGTGAGAAAATGAACAAACAACACCCTCTCCAGGTGTGGAGAGGGTATAAATACTCTAAGCCATAACCGGCCATGGTCTTGGTTATGTGCTTTCCAAGTGACTTTGGCCCGGTTAGCTTACTAACATTACATATTCGACTTACTACTAGCTATGACTAACTATATTGGAAGTGACCGATACTTTTCGTATTCTTAACAGTTAATACAAATAAACCGTAAAAATGTTTATTTATATTTTACGATCTATCTTTGTTTTGTTAATAACAAGACATAAACTTGTTGAAAGTAGAAAATGAAATTCATTAGTTTTAACCAAATAGTTTATCTGACTCATCAAATCACCCTTCATATTATAGCACTTTCACTCAAATCACATAAATACATTTTTAGAATAAAAATGTACACCTTACATAAAAATATATAAAAACTCTCAAACATATTTACATCATAGTTAACATATTTTTTCTACCAAATCTAAACATAATCTTACAAGATTACACATGATCTCTCAAGATTTTGCAAATCAAAATTCGAATTTGGTTACTGTACGCCGGTTCTGTTGAAGAACACTGGCCGGTTCTGTTCTACAACAGATACGGCGGAACCGGGGTACAGTAAATCTTAAGTCTATAAATACCAACTCATTTCACTTGTTTAAGTATCCATTCATGTAGTTTCTTTCTCTTATATTCAGTTAATATCTTATCCTTAATCATGTTCTTTTTCCTTTTAGTGTTTTGGTAGATTTCTTAATGAAAAGAATTTTTCCGACTTCTGCATTCGAAGATCAAGCTCATAGGTTTTCCATGAAGCAAGGATCTCTCACTGACAAAGATCGAAAACACCTTATCGGGGGGTCTTGGTTGATCAAAGAACAAAAGATGAGACATTATGTTTTCTAGTGAGAGAAAGTAGAGAGAGGGATGAATAAATTATGTGTTTTTAGAAAGAGAAATATAGTTACACAATGATTCAACCAACCCCTCATGGAGAGTCATGAGGGGTATTTATAGCCTAACACAAAGCTATCTATACCTTGTTTACAATAATAGTCCCTGCGAGTAGCAGGCGGTCTATAGCTAGTTTTAATTCATGTGTAAGATGCCAGCTTCACTAAAAAGTAAGGCTAATAATCTCCCTCCAAGATGGTGTCACACGTGAATTGGTTATAATGTTTTCTACAAGCAAAAATAAAGTAAAATGATAAGAATTAAGTCCAGCATTCCTTGAGATATTCTTCAATGACCTTGATCTTTTTGAATACTCCAGCTTCATTTCTTCAGCTTGTAGTATCTAGTTGAGTTTTTACTTCCTCCCAACTAGTAGGTTCTTTTTTTCTTTAGCTCCCTTCCAAACAAACACCCTTAAGACTAATTAAGAATCAATGCAAAAGTATTCTTAA
>BQNB010064502.1:0-28094 GCA_026074375.1 Tanacetum coccineum | reverse complement strand
CAATTAGTCGGTGATTATGCTATATAGAATATTGAGTGGTTATCAAAGTGCTATATTACTAGGGAGTTTCATAATGAGGCCTCTTCGGATGGCGTATCGATGAGTTGTTGGATTTACGATTTAAAGTGTCCTAAACTCCTCGTACGTCATGTCATGACCTCTTTATTTATGATAGCCCGAACGATAGTACGATGTAACAACTATAAGATTATATTCAGTGTTGTTAATTAAAAGTACTCAGTACTTATACAGCCTTAATTTAAATAGGTTGCATTTATCGTCTTGTGTGACGTTTTATCTGAGATTAATTGAGCTATCTGTACTCAAGGTGAGTTCATAGCCCCACTTTTTACAGTTTTACTGATTTATTATTATTTGGGGTGAGAACATGCTTTGTTTTATAAATTGGACGCAAGTGTTGAAAGTATATTGATTATGTGTTGCCTAAGTAGCGATAACCCTCCTGAGCCCATTATTCATGAACTGTTAATTGCATAGATGTAGTTGTGAATTACATTATGTGAGCGCGAATGATATAAATAGATCTATTGGGATTAACCTCCCCGTTTGGGTGATTAGCTATCACTAGGAACGAACGTTGACCATGTCGGACTTGGATGTTGCGGGTTACAACATCTGTACGGGCAAATAACTGCTAAAATAGCAAATATAGGTTGAGCTTCGGTGTCATGAGCTTAGTGCAACAATAATCTGGTTTTGTGATTGTTGGCATATGTTGTAAACATCACGTGAAAGTCTTGCGGTCCTGCATAATTTAAATACATTAACCTATGAATTCACCAACAATTTTGTTGACGTTTTAAGCAATGTTTTCAGGAGGTCATTAGGCACGAGATGCCAAGGATGCATTGGATAATGTTTTGGATTGTACAGTTAAAGACTTATGTGTATCATGTTTTGGGAAATATATGTTGTCTTTTGTAATATGAAACAAAGAACAAGTAAAGCTATAAGCTTTTGTAATATATCTTTTAAATCCAATGTATCAGTTTAAACGACTTTTGTGTCGTTCTTATATATATCTTGTGCTGTTGATCTTGAAGTAACATGCCCCGGATCCTTATTCCGCTGCGACCCATTTTGGGGGTGTTACAGATTGGTATCAAGAGCCAAGGTTATAGAGAACCAGGTCAAAATGTTTTTGCTGGACTATAACCATTTTCAAACATTGCATACATACAAAAGGGTTTTTACGGGGTATTCATATACAAATTATTGCATTAGTCGGTTAGGCTATATACATGCATAATTGATATACGTGTTTATAATATATTACGTATATTACAGTAAGAGCCTTATATAATATATATAATCATATAAGTTATTTCTGCTGGTCACAGTAGTCATGTCAGCTGATTCTGCCGTTACATATACTTCTGTTCACTCGGAGGCACGATCTTGGAGTATTCCATCTGAGGATCCTTACGAGGAGGCTGCCCGACAGTTGCTGGAGCAGGCACCACGTTCTCCAGTGTATGTACCTGAGAACCATATACCAGTGTACATTCCTAAGCCTGAGCATCCTGAGGATTTAGTGCCAGCCGAGGATGAGGCACCTATACCTATATTATCACCATTCTTTTTATCTCCACGTATCCGACCCCCGTATACTAGAGCAGCCATGAGACAGATGAGAGCTGCATCACCATCCACCTATCATTCACTACTCCCATCAGGGACCCCACCATTGTTACCTATACCTCTACCATCTACTAGCCGCAGAGCTGATATTTCTGAGGCCGACACGCCGCCTCGGAAGAGACTACTACTTACTACTCCCATTTTTCTTTTAGTGCGTTAAATCAGATTCTCGATAACTAAACTATAAAAGTGATTTTTGTTAGGAGAAAAAAGCAGAAGACGGTGGTAGCAAACATTATCGATTACCATAGAAGAACATCATGTTAATTTCGTATATATATTGTAATAGTTAGTTTTTTTGGTATCATTCGTTAACTCGGTTAGTTTACTTGGCTAAAGAATTGTCTTGTATTTATTATGACTGTTCCTGCGGAAGGCTTACATACCTTCGGGTATTAGCCTTATTATTATGGAGATATGGAAATGTTGGGTTTTTGTTTATCTCGATTTCTTGATTTATCGTTGTTGCTTGTTTATGTTATCAATTATACTTGTTTAAGTGCTTTTGTTATGGACTATCATTCAACTGGATCTAGTGAAGCGGACCAAGTAGATCTAGAGTCCGAGATAGCTTTCCATATAGTAATTTATACATCTAGAATTATAGTTACACAAATATTGTCCTTCTAATTCTGTGTCTAGGATACGCTTCAGGCTTAACTAGTTAATTGGATATTGCCAATGGTTTATTGATCGTGTTGACTAGCAGGTGACCTAGATAATTCAACAAGTAACGTTTTGATTCCATTGGATAGTTTGACAAGTGGACTACTAGTGTATAAATAGCCATTAAGCGGTAAGTAGGTAAAGTCTCTATGAGCTAGGGTTTAACAAGATCACCATTGCTTTAATCCCTAAGATAGATTATAATAAGCAAATAAGGATGGTTTATGCAGACACTTTAATTGTGACAGAATTAATGTGTCTAGGTCTTAGGATGATGTAACGCCTAAGTCTTAAGAATGATATGCCACCTCGAGAGAAGAAATCATTGCACTTAATAAACAAACCAACTTTCTAATAAGATTAATAATGGTTAATATAGTTTTCTTATATAAGGTTCGACCGCTCTTTTATCTTTTGTTAATTAGCTTGCGTGTTTAAAAGTGCCTTGAATTGATTGTAGTCACCAACCAAACCGTGCCAGTCTCTTAGGTTGAAAACCCCTTTTTTCCCGTTATAATTAGGATTTAGACAGACATAGGTTTAACATTGGTTTAGAATAGAATAGAATTAACATAGATTATATAGCCAAGATATTTTATTGATTCAAGTTTTAAATTTATATTTTGCCGACTAAACCAAAAATAACACTTTAACGGGCAGTGTACCCGATCAATAGTAGTTTCGTGGTAAGTAGGGTGTCGAACACTTGAAGTGAGGTTAAATCTATTAATTTAATTAATATCTTGGCTATCTAATCTATGTTAATTCTATTCTATTCTATTCTAAACCTATGTTAAATCGATGTCAGTCTAATTCCTAATTCTAACGGAAAAAAAGGAGGTTTTCAGCCTGAGAGACTGGCACGGTTTGGTTGGTGACTACAATCAATTTAAGGCACTTTTACCCACGCAAACTAATTAACAAAAGATAAAAGAGCGGTCGAACCTTATATAAGAAAACTATATTAACCATTATTAATCCGATTAGAAAGTTGGTTTGTTCATTAAGTGCAATGATTTCTTCTCTCGAGGTGGCATATCATTCTTAAGACTTAGGCGCTACATCATCCTAAGACCTAGACACATTAATTATGTCACAATTAAAGCATCCGCATAAAGCATCCTTATTTGCTGATTATAATCTATCTTAGGGATTAAAGCAATGGTGATCTTGTTAAACCCTAGCTCATAAAGACTTTACCCACTTACCGCTTAATGGCAATTTATACACTAGTAGTCCACTTGTCCATCTATCCAATGGAATCAGAACGTTACTTGTTGAATTAACTAGGTCACATGCTAGTCAACACGATCAATAAACCATTGGCAATATCCAATTAACTAGTTAAGCCCGAAGCGTTTCCTAGACACAGAATTAGATGTACAATATTTGTGTAACTGTAATTCTAGATGTATAAATCACTATATGGAGAGCTATCGCGGAGTCTAGATCTACTTGGTCCGCTTCACTAGATCCAGTTGAATGATAGGTCGCATACAAAAGCGCGTAAACAAGTATAAATTGATAAACATAAACAAGCATACAACGATAAATCAAGAAATCGAGATAAATAATACCAAACATTTAGATCTTCATAATAATAGCTAATACCCGAAGGTATTAGCCTTTAAACGTCATAATAAATACAACAACAATTATTTAGCCAAGGTAAACTAACCGAGTTAACGAATGATACCAAAAACTAAACGATTATTAAAGTATATGGAATTACACGTTGTCTTCTATGGAATTGATAACGTTGCTCGACCTCTTCTGATCTTTTTCTCCTTTTAAAATCGACTTTTATGGTTTAAGTTTTGTATTTATAGGATCTGGAAGTCGGTTCGATATGGCATATCCAAGGGATTGGATATGGCGTATTAGGGGTTTCTTGGAGTAGGGACCACGTTTGATATCTTCCAGAATATTCACATATTATATCTTTGATACGGCGTATTGATTTCTTCTGGATACAGCATATTGATCTTTTTTCCTTTGTGGTCTTTGGTGAGTGCAGTCACGAATACGCTGTATCTTCCTTGATGGATATGACGTATTGATCTTCAGAATAGTAATCTTCAAAATAGTTTTATTTAAGCTTTAAAACACACGCCTTTTGCTAACTTTCATCAAGTACTCCATAATTACTACAACTCTAAAATATAAACGATTAAGTAATAATTCTTTGCAATAATTATACAAAATGGGTTAATAACATGGGATAAATGATGCTATAAAATAGATGTTCTTTGATGTCATCAAATATCCCCCCACTTGAATCCTACTTGACCTCAAGTAGCCTTTAGAAGTTTATAAAAATGTATCCCTAAGGATATTTTCCGTTAAATCATTTATTTGATCTATTACAAGTACACAACCAAACACCTCATGAAATAGGAAGATGAAAACACTCAAATCACTCAACTAATTTATGTGGTAACATGTAACTAATTCGCTCAATTGCTCAGTCGTGACAAGTATTCTATCATAAGCTTGGCAAGGATATACATCTCCACCACTAAAGCCAAGGAGTAACAAGTTTATAAAGGTAAATATGGGTTTTTGTATGGAAAGGCTTACGGTTTGATCATTCTACAATCTTTCACCAGAAGTACCAATCCAACAGGGCAGCTGAAGCACACATACATGGCCGTAACAACGGAATAGATATGTGTGTTCGATCACATCTACATTCAAATTTAACCAATGAGGCAGCTGAGACATGCATACATGGCCGTAACGACGGAATAGACATGCACGCTCGAACAAGTCCTCATTCGCGTAAAACTAGTGGCTAATCATTAGGTGAGAGGGACGTAAATTATTGTTAAATAAAAATCAAGAAACAAATAGATTAAGCCTAAAGTACAAATTGCTAGACACTTTTCCCGACCGTTATCATGATTAAGACACGACTATTTACAACGTCTTGATCATCGATCAAAAATAACAACCTAAGTTGGCGTTCCCGTAACGGTCAACTTCCCAATCATCCCAAAACTTTACATACTCTACAAGGCAAGTGGCGATATCTTCCACTTTGTACAATACTTTACATCGTTGATTTTTTTTGCGTATCAATGAATTATCGATCCTTCGTGTAATTCCTTCTGTAGTTGCGAAACAATTTGTTAGCCTCAAAATATTAAGTCGAACAATGGAAGTTCGTTCATTAATTATATTAGGTCTCGGTCAATAATTAATATACGTTCTAATAGGCTAGACGGGTAAACCGGCTCTTAAATGTAAGCTAACTGGTCACGTGTATCGGGCGAAAGCCCAAGTAATCCCGAGCCCGGCCCGTAGAATTACTAAAGGCATGAAAGCCTTTTAGTTTTGATACATATACACCTCCTCAAGGAAAGTGAGGGGGGTTGGTCATTTGTAACTTTCATTTTGCAAGTAAACTTTTCAATTCTCTCTAGTTTCTCTCTCTACTTTCTCTCTCTACAATTCTTCTCATCTCTTATTTTAATTTCTTGTTCTTATTATGAAGTGGAAGTGATTTCTTGGTTCCGACATTTGGTATCAAGAGCCTCGGGTGGATGGTACTTGTTTTGTGGTTCTATAATATCAAAAATCTTTTTTTCGTGGCTTATTTCTTCAATAAGCTCACGTCTCATAAAATTTTTAGGGCTTATTGGTTCGTTTTGATTCTCTACTCCTTGCTTCACTTGTTCTACCACTTCTTGTGTTTGATATGTGGTTATAAGCTCAAAATTTCTTGGCTTATTTTCATATTCGTGGCTTATTTTTCCTAATAAGCTCACGGCTTTTTGGCTTATTTGCTATTAAGCTTCTTGGTTGTTCTACTTATTACGTGTTCTTGCTACTTACACACTCACAAGCTTAGTCCTTTAAACCTAAACCTCCAACTAGTCGTTTAGGTTTCAAATTTTCGAGCTTATTTCGGCTTATTCAAGCTTATTTTGTGGCTTATTTTCGTGGCTTATTTGTGTTCTTCTTATTTTATTTGTGGTCCCAACCGGTCAACAAACAAGAGACCAAGATCCACAATTTAAGCTTCAAAAGATAGGGACACTTTGTTTGGTAGTAAAAGTGGTCCACACCCGATAGTGACTTCGAGCGGAATATGTAAGTCGAGCCCAAGCGAAACATGTAAGCTAAGAGAAATATGCAGGAAAAGTTAAAGCGAAATATGTATGTATGTAAGCGAAATATGCAGTCCTAACTACAAGCGAAACATGCAATTTCAAGTTCAAGCGAAATATGTTTCAAAAGTCAAGCGAAATATGTTTATGTTTTAAGCGAAATATGACCAAGAGAAACATGCAAGATTATTTCTCAAGCGAAATACGAAACTAAACAAGCGAAACATGCAATTTTTAACTTCAAGCGAAATATGCAAAGTTTAGTCAAGCAAAATATGCAATGCTTTCAAGCGGAATATGACAATTAAATTTCACAGTTTTCTATTAATTTTGTAAAATCCCCCGAAAGACACAACTCTTTTCTCGGTTTTAATCATAGACTTGTAAAATCCCATGAACGTTTATTGCTTTCATTTTACCACAACTTCAATCACAACACATCTACTTAAGATCCTTCAATCATTTTCACTTCATAATTTTTAGTAAAATGGAAATGAAAGATACTTTATCTTCGTGTTCTAATTCGAAAGAACAACAAATGCAACAAATTCATGACAAAGCAAAAGAAAGTTGCATGGTATCTTTTCGAAAACTTCATTCACACCTCAAGCTTCTTTCAAACAACAACTTACAAGGAACTCGAACTGAGTCTGGATTCAAACGTGCATTTGCGACACTCTTTGGTCAAGATATAGAGACTTTCACAGGCACAATGTTCCTGAACGTAATCAACTAGAAAAACTACTTGGCAAAGAAAATTTCAAGAGATTGGATCCATAGCTGCTTTGGGAAGTACTCGAGACATAGTTTTAGATGTTCATCAAGTTACGGACTTATCTGGATGATGAATATGTTATAGTGACACACAACTACTTTCTATAATACACTCAACTAGAGATTCTAGAATTTCATGACATACTTATCCAACACATGGAATCTGTTATGAAGTCAATTGATGAAAGAGCACATCATAAACACGAGTATGACAGCAGGGTAGATGAAAGACAGATGTAGACAACAGAGGGAAAGGTTGATATGTGTAAAGCATTGGATGCTAGTTTAGTTAACACAGAAAGCACTGGGATAGAATCAAAAGAGCAGGATACAAGCAGCAGATAGATATGAGGCACATCTGATAATTGCAGATATTAGACCAATATATTGATTAATGTGCAATGGCTGAGAACAAACGACTTGCTTGAAAATCAATGTCTTTGCTATAGGACATACAGCATACTAAGCCAACCTAAATTCAACAATGAAGGAGAGGTTGACCAGAATGCTAAACAATGTCATGACACATGTCCTTTGCCTACTAAATTAACTGATAACCAGACAACTGAACTCTCAAATCAAACCCTCAAATCTAAAAACATTTGTCTCAAAAAGACCGTTGCCCAATTTCAAAAAGTTTTTTTAAGAATGGAAGCACATTGTGTTAATCAATGAACTTAAATATCTAAATCAAGCCTTTTAAAAAGAAGGGCAACATGATAAGTTTTCGAAGTATAAAGTAATGAAGCCAAGTTAACCATGACTATATGTAATTGAAACAATAAGCATTGAATTGGAACATAAATGACTAAATACTATAAGGAGGGATGAGGACTGTTGAAAAGGCATTAAAAAAAAACAAAAGAGACTGTTTTGATTCTATCAAGATAACGAGAGCTAAGACTATAGAACACACAACTTCTTTGATTGCTAAAAATGATGAATTCAAAGCTCAACTTCAGGAAAAAGGATTTCAATTGAGCAAAGCATCTAAAAATGAGTTTAAGAAAATTAACAGGATATTAGTGTGAAACTAGTTTGCAAAATCATCAATCTTAGGAAATCGTTTATTATAACACATAGAAACCAATCTGTTGTTAGAACAAACCGACTGCGTTTAAGTAATAGCGAACCTAGAATTTATTTAAATCCACGGTTTTCCTCCCCAAGTGGAATGTCAAATAATGATTGTCAAAACCAGTTACTTCACATTATTTGCCTAAGGAAATAGAATTTGTTGTTGCAAAACCTCCTCACATGATTGCACATGGTTCATCTAGGTATAGCTTAAATAACATGGTTTATAATCACTACCTAGAGGAATCTAAGAAAAAGACACAAGAAAGCAGTAGGAATTCAGAACCTAGTGTGATGCCTTCTGCTAGATCACAAAGCAGATTTATTTTCAAGGGGAGGGGGAAGCAGCGAATCGGTACAAACCAAAACCTAGGTTCAATAACCAACAGTCTAGGAATTGGCCTACATCTAAGAGTAGTTGCGTAACGACAAAGACTGTGCCCATAGCAGAACACTCTAGGAATTCTAGAAATTATTCTGAATCCAAACATTTTGTTTGCTTGACATGTCAGAAATGTATCTTTAGTGCAAATCATGAGTCTTGTGTAACAAAATTCCTGAATGAAGTTAACTCAAGTGCTAAGGTTCCATCCAATAAGACAACGAACAGAAACAAACCCGTAAAGCAAATAAGTGTTGCAAAGAAACCAGAAAGACAGATCCCAACAGGACAAAGGTTTTCAATAAAAAAGACTTCCATTGTGCATGAGAAAACAATTACTCCTGAGAACTTGTTTTGGTGGAAACCGCCAGGGTAAATTTTCAAGACAGTTGGTCTTAGGTGGATTCCTACTAGAAAGATATTCACATCTAGCACAACCAAGGTTGATAGTGAACCCCCCAAATGGTTCAAATGAGGATATCACTAACCCATATGAAGGCGAACAAACTCTTAATGTCAATGTAGGTACTCTTAACTTAAGTGCGGGTACATATTTTAATCTCAGAGTTTGGTTGTTGAAAAGATTGATATCTCAAAAACCAGGGGTTCAAGGAATTCAAAACTGATAAACAAGCAATAACTTCTGATCATAACAGTTTAGAACTCGGAATTCACGACCACAGCAATGAACCGTCAAGTTCAACAGCTTGGTTCCAAAAGTTTTCCTCTATCAGACAAGACAGCTACAATACACGAACAAGAGTTTGGGATTACTATTCCACCATCACATAGCAATGCTGAGATCAACATGTAAATATTTTTTATAAAACCAAATACAAAAATAAAAAAATTTCAAAAAGAAAATACAAAATTAGAAAAATCAAAATTTTCCAAAAAGAATCTTTTCGACATGTCTCCTTGGAATCGATAACATCTTTTACGTATACCAGAAATGTTGATTAAACGCTCGACTCGGCGTGTTAAATGAAGTTTCGAACAGTATTTTCAAATGCTTTCAAAACATGATCATTTTTCTCTTTTCTTTTATGACTTGTAATCACTCTCAGATTGCAACTCAGGCCTGAACGATAAAGGAGAGTGTACGTTTCAGTGCACTTATCCTTAGCGTTAGAAGAAAAGTCTTCTAACATGAGGTTTCTCAAAATGTTGAACACAATTTTTTACTAATTTCTCACTAACGATTCATAATCTTTCAAAATTGTGTGTTTAACTCTCCATCCCTCATAAAGTTTTAACAAGACAATTCTTCTACATTTGGTGTCATTTTCAAAATGAGTTAATGTTTGAGGGGGAGTTTTTCGAAAAACAATGTTTTAATGATTTTGGATACTCTTCTTAAATGCTTTGGGTATTCAAAACATTTAAACTAACCTTAATAACAAACTGGTAACAATAATGTCTATTCAATAGATTATATGTTTTAAGATGATTAAGTGGTTGAGCACATGTTTTCAAGAATTCTTCAATGACAATTCATAACCTTTCAAAATTATGTGCTCAACAATGCTAACCCTCAATTTTATATTCATTTTACAACTTGGTATCATTTTTTTGGTGTCAAACATATGTAAAATTGAGGGGGAGCAAGTTAATGTTCCATATAATTCATGCTAATAATATTTTTCCCACAGGATTTTCATGACAAATTTTAATCACAAAGTATTTCAAAAACTAGTGATTTAGTATTTAAAAAATAAGGGAGAAATTATATAAAATGTGAATCTTGAAAATAATAAGTATCCAATCGACTCAAGCTTATACTCTACGAAAAAGTTTTATGGTTACGATCTCATACCCAAAAACATCTTAATTCACGACGATTCTGAAGTCATAAGGTGGTTAGGTTAGGTATTAGTCCTATGATCCAACCAGAACCGGAGGGATCTACCCAAGGACATCCCCTCGATTTAGAAATAAGCAGTCCATTAGGTATAATTGGCGATGAATGAGTATACGGGAATACTGCCGACTAAGCTGAACATAACACTGAACAAACTTTAACAAGATTTTAGTAAATGACCTCTTGGTAAGCAATTGAGGGTATAAAGAATGAAAAAGAAATGTAAGGATAAAGGGTGAAAAGAAAGAAGCCCTCCATACAACCTTAGGCAGAAACCGGGTCAATACATAATCCATCGGTTTTCACAAAGATGAATTCTGATATTAAAGACGACATCATAGACCCAGTGATGCAATGCACAACCCTTCCCAGCCATTGGAGTTTCTCTCGAACAACAAAGAAAAAAAAAAAAGAAACTTGTCCTCATTTGTCACGGAGATACACATACTTCTATTGACTTTCTCATCTAAGTTAGTTGATATTGAATAGGTGGCAGTCTGATTCAGCCTCCGAGTACTAAAACCAAAACGTACTAATCGAGTCTAGAGCCAAGAGATCAATAAATTAATCTCATTAGGATACATTCCATTACAAAAACTTGTTGAACACCAATAAGTTTACAAGCTGTTAACAAGAGTCCTACGCATTATCCTTGTGGTATTGCCAGAACATCCGAGTGATACTTAAGTATTCATAGTGAAGATGGAAATCCTGCTTGAGCCAACATCAAACAAGCTCTTAGTTGGTGACTTGTGTGATTCTATATGAATCAAACTTGTGTCAACTGGAAAGAAATGATGGTGCGATTCTATGTGAATCAAACTTGTTTTAGTAAAATGAATTGACGGTTTAATCGGTTAGACAGTAACTAACTGATTCTCCCATATCGTGTTTGTCTCTGCTTGAACGTTCCGATATTAAAACAAGCTAGCATGGTGAATCTAATACATCTGTGTTGGAGGATCTTACACTTAAAGCTAGAAATCCTGTCAAGGAGATTCTTCAAATTAATCTACCTAATCTCGGAGTGGTCTCGAGATACGGAACAAGAGGTTAATCCAACCAAATCCAGGTGAATGACAAAGCCATATTCGTCCACAAGCTTTATTGCTGATTGTTTTATTTTAGGGTTCATTTAAAGATGGAGATGGAGACACCTCATTCCAGCAGAGTCGATTCATTACCACATGCTCATGCTCAAACTACAAAGACATACTATAAGCATTAAGATTCAAGAATCAAGAAAGCTTAAGATTTAAGACAAAGACTTCTGCAAACTCTATACAAGAACTTCCTTCAAGATATCAAGTCTATCAAGGGAGATTGTTAGCAAGCTTTCAAGATGATGCAAAGTATGAGCATGTTGGTCAAGACACAAGATCGTAAGGCGGTAAAGATGATCAGGACTAAAGGATAATGATTTAAAGATCTCGGACATAAAGACGAAGTCAAAAGATAATGACAAAGGCCAGAGATAAAGATCACATAGCATGAAGGAACAAGCTTGCAATGTAGACAGAGACAAAGATCACAGGATCTTAACGACAAAAGCAATCTCATTGATCTCATAAAGGAGTGTCACAATGAACTTACTTCAAGGGAGATTGTTAGCCTTAAATATTGAGTTAAACAAGGAAGTTCGTTCATTAAGAATATTGGGTCTCGGTCATTTAAGTTATGTAACGTTGTAATAGGCTAGAACGGGTAAACGGGCTTGTTTATGTAAGCTAATCGGTCACGTGTATCGGGAGTAAGCCCAAGTAATCCTGAGCCTGGCCCTTAGAAATACCAAGGCCTGTAAGCCTCTTGGTTTAACTATAAATACACCTCTCCAAGGATGGAGAGGTGTTGGGTTCTTATTGAAATATTATTCACTAGTTAATCAACCAATCCTCATTTTTCTCCTCTACTTTCCTCTCTCATTGTTTCTCTCTCTAACATCTACCTAGTTCCATCTATTTCTTGTTTTAATCCATGGTTTAAGTAATGAAGTGAAGTGATTGGTCTGGTTCTAACAACACTGCTCTAAAAACCGACAAAACCACAATAATCCTATCAAATCCATGACCTCGACATATATGATTGGCCCATTCCTTAACATCGGCAAGATACGGTAAAAACTAATATTAAGACACTAAAGATAGTGCTGTGAATTCTAAAGATCTAAGGGCAACCTCACAATTTAGGGTGGACTTTTTTTAGAGTGGTAGGGGTCTTGTGTGCTAGTCATATAATTCGATCCAGAAATGCTAAATACTTGGTTTGCATCGGTATGTGTCATAAAAAATTTAAAATATGGGTTAAAATTACCGTTTATGCTACATTTTCAATATACACCTCAGCTTTTTTAAGGACAAAGCAAGAAGCAAAATGAAGAAATAGAGTTCCTTAAGGCTTTTATTCCCGTCATACACTTATTTTCGCAACTTGTCCCCCAATATTGTTATAAAAGTACTCGAAAAACAAATAAGAAGAAAATAGAAAAGGTAAAAGAAACTAGTACTCCCTTGGTTTTGCTCAATAATGGAGAAGAAGCAAATGATCCCGGATAAATCGTCATCCAAGAATCTTTTACATGAAATTCCTAAGAACTTATGTGCTTCTCCTTATCAAATATAACCTGCAAATCAAAGACAAGAAAAAACTACAGCTGGCGTAAAATCAGCGGGATAATGATATACAACGTAATTATTTAGGGTTTTGACACTACGTAAGCAATAAAGATAGGATGAATGTGCTAATGTAATTTGTGGTTTTCCTGCAAAAAAAAGGTATTTTTTTTTTTAGGAAAATTACAAACTCTGAAATTCTAATAAAACTAATTTTAAAAAGAATTTTAAAAAAATAATACTAAATTGATACCCGTAGCTGGAGAGAGCTACTCCCGTCATGATTTAATACCTGACGCCAAACGACTGTAAAGAAAAAAAATATTCTTTATTGGAAAAATTTCTACACAGAATCCATATCAGTTGTTTTTCGCAAGCTGGAAAAATTACTGCATAAACCACAAAAACAATTAACACAATCATATGACTCGAAACTGACACACAAGATGCGAATTAATCTAAACTATTTATTTGATATGCTTGAAATGGTTCTTAGAAACTGGATATTTTTCTTTACATTTTTGATGTAAAATACATAATTAAGACGAAGTTAAAGACAAAACAAAGTATGATCACATAATTCAAACATATATAAACAAACGATAAAGAATTAAAATACATGCCACTCCTAATATGTAGAAAATAAAAGATTAGGTTGCCTCCCAATAAGCGCTTTTGTTTATTTAACAAGTCTTGTAGTTAGACTCATAGTCACACTCCTTACGTGATCTCGTGCATGCTCACATGTCCATAGGTGAGCCATTCTTTCATATGCTCCTCCATCTGGTACTCGGGGCCTAGATTTAAGAAATTTTTATACATCAACTTATTCTTCTCATAGGGGTACCTAAGTTCGCTCATCAAATCTCGTTGGCTGAAAACTAGTATAGTTGGGACTTTACTCCATTCAAAGTTTTTAAGTCTAGGTATCATGCGAGGCATCTGAAAAATGTAAGTATCAAAGATTCTACTAAACGAAATTAAGCCCTTAATGCAATCGTTTTCTAATTGAGTAACATTCGTAAAGGGTCTTCCCTTCACAACATTCGTTATGTCGTTCACAATGAACTCCCTATGTCTTCTAATACTACAAAGTCCTTGACATAGGTAAAAATTCCAATGAACACATAAACATCCCTAATGACGGCTACTAAGTTCCTTCCTGTGCTTTTGAGTCCCTTTACGATTATAGTGTTATAAGCCTTACGCGTAATAATATTTATATTCATTAGAAAAAAGGTGTCAAAATAGGCGACAAACTTCCTAAAACCTATCATGCATGGGAATGTTAAATCGTTTCCATCAAGACTGTTAATTATCCTATTACGGTAAATATTCCTCGCATTCCCATACTCATCTAACTCATTAAGCACTTCACCATCATCTGACTCGTCATTCGAATCCAAAAAGGAAGAAACAAGGGGTGTATATATCGATCTATCATCATACTCAAGGTCATCCATTTCAACTATATTATGTAAGTTCATAAAATCATTTAGTGGTTGCCCAAGGTGAGAATCTATCATAGTTGAGATTGCATGGAGCTCATTGAGCTCTTGGGTGATCCTAGTGCAGAGTCCGTTTGGTAGGACGAGTACAAATGGATTCTTGTTCTCTAAGAATGGAATAATTAATTGGGAATTACAAAACAAACACACGAAGAAAATATAGACTATGAGAAAGCTAATTAACAGAAAAATAAATTCTCACTTGATAGGAATCAAGTGAGTAGACCTAAGCTAAATTAAATTCGAAACCTAAGTATTCCCCAGGTAGCGGCGCCAAAAACTTGATGCGGTCGTTGTAGCACACCAAGTTTTACAACTCCCTAGATAGTGTACCTAACCGTTGTAGTGTAGTATAGGTAAGACTCGGGGGTTGTTATCATTCTCTAGGGGAATAGGCTGGGAAGGTTCAAACTAAACGTAACTAAGGTCTAAGGGTTGAAAGAAGATTATTTTTGTATTTTTATATTTTTAAAAAAGCAATTAAATCTATGGTTTAAAGGGGGTTTTGGTTTTAAGCTAATTAAACTAAATAACTCAAATTAAATCTAAACTACTTTGGTGGAAACTCGTATAGGTAAAGTATTTACTTAATCATGCATTACTACTTATTTTGCTTCTCCTAATCCTATTGCTTTGTCACACTTGTAATGACTTGTGTACGTATTTCTTGGGTCATGAACAGATTACACGAATCCGCCGTCTATGTAATATTCCGTTAAGGCAACACATAGGTAAGGTAGTATAAAGACTATTAAAAGGCCCCTAAGAGTACATTACATGCATTAAAACACTTAAGAGGGATCAACCATATTAGGGGTAAGGTAGTATGAAGACTGTTACCGATGGTATCCTTTCTACATACTCATGTTTCCCTTGACGTCTATGCTAATGTAATATTTTATAGCTAGTTTTCTAGAGCCTAACGCGCACATCCATCACAAGAAGCAATATTAAAAGGATCTAGAAACTAAGTTTCATGCAATCATAAGTAAATACTAATGGATCTAGCCTAGCATGTTAAAGAGAAGCGAAGAACAAGAATCAATCAAACAACATATAGACATATTGAAAGATTAAAGGATAAATGACTTCACTTGATTAAAACATGTGTTTAAGGATGATACAAGAGGGTTTTTAAGCCCTAAGAACGGCCTAAAAGCTACTACACTCGAACTATAATGTTTAGGGTTCGTCTCCCAAAAGTTGCACACTAAAACCTGATGTGTTATTTGTTTTAAATAATATTTGCCAAGTTTTAAATTTATAAAATTCGTCTACCGATACACACACTAAGGGCAGAGAACCCGGTCGTATGTAATGTAGTAGTTGGTAAATCTGAGATCGTCCCAAGAGCTAAGTTGTATTAGTTTAACTTGAAATGTGTCACGGTTTTTAAAAAAATGGTTTTGAGTTGATTTAACAGAAAATAAATGCAGAAAATAAATTAATTTGAAGACAGTAGGGAGAAAGGCGTGCTAAGCTAGTTATTTCATTACTCATGTTATGATGTCTATTTCCTGTGCAATGTCTAATTATTATTTTATTAGTGGTTCTAATATCAACAAACCCGAATTGGCATTTGAGGTCTGTACTATACTTCTTGCGATCCTGAATCCCTCGCAGGTCACAAAGGTAGGGCATCCAAGTTGCAGTGATTAAACCCCAACTATCCTAAAGACCTGTATATAACCTAGATAGATTATAAAACCTCTCTGAAAGTGTTCCTGCA
The DNA here is from genome assembly GCA_026074375.1 of Tanacetum coccineum. Lineage (NCBI taxonomy): Eukaryota > Viridiplantae > Streptophyta > Magnoliopsida > Asterales > Asteraceae > Tanacetum > Tanacetum coccineum. The sequence continues at coordinate 11,714 of BQNB010064502.1, read as the reverse complement.
CTTTTAAAGTGTTTAATGTGATAGAGGCGGTAATTTGGTAAATTCCTACACTAGGGATAGATTTCAACCTACCCTAGTACCCTGCTAACCCCATGTTCAACTAGCTCGCCTAATAACAGAACTAACAGGATCCAAACCACCCTCAACACTACCAAAACCCAGGGATCAATGACAAACTATAAGGATATCTAATAAAGTGATAATTAAATGGGAAACTTTTAACATAACAATAATAAATTCATAACTAGGCCAGCACTAGAAGTGCTTAGCCACTCATGCTAACAATACAACAAGAGTAAATGAAATGAATAGTGGATTGAATCATCATTAGTCTTACAATATGCGTTTATGAATGATTAAATACAAAATTTAGTATAATGACTTCTCCCTTGGACTTCTGGTGGAATTCTTCGTGTTCTGGAAGCCTTGTTCGCTATTTGATACTGTGGAGGAAGGAGTGATGCTGATAGTGCTGAATGAGGGATCTATTTATAAGTAATGAATCTGTTATGGCGTAACAGTTATGTATATGTTACGTCGTAACCATGCTGACGAGGACTTCCATGCTCCAGGCTTAAATTGTGTATAGGTCCTTAGTCTTGGATCTATCTAGCCTTTGTAAGACAATAGCTAACTTGAATAAATCCAAATCAACTATGTGAGAGACACTGACTATGAATATCAAGTGTTAATGCGGAATCTTAACACAAGAATTAAGAAGAACAATAATACTAATTTTTCTATTGATTTCTATTAAGCTTCAATGCTTCTATTACATATTTAAAACTCTATGCCTTAGGGTTCCTTTTATACACCAAGGAAAATCCTAATGGTCTTTACAAGCGTGTGAAAGGATAATGCACATCCTTTCCTAAGATATCTCCTAAGATATCTCTAAGATAACTATTACTATTCTGTTATATAAACAGACTTAACTAAAACAGACTTAACTAAATACGACCAGTACTAACTATAGTACTGCTATTCTACCAGTACTAACTTTAGTACTGCCAGACTTAACTTAGTACTGCCAGTATTAACTTAGTACTGCCAGAACTAACTAATACTACCAGACTTAACTGTTATACTATCAGTATTAAGTCTTTTACAATCTATTTCCCAACAATCCTCCCCTAACTTGATCTTCACTTGTGAACTTCAAGTTTCTTCAAGTGTCTTCCATTTGAGCTTCCTGAGGATGTTGTAAATAAAACTTCTTCAAATTATTCTTGAACTGCAATTCTTCAAATCATCTCTTTTTGATCTTTGCAGCAACCATTCTCCAAAACTTTTCAGCAACCCTTCAAATCAGCAATCAAATCATATAGTTTCAGACTATTCTCATCACTTCCAGGTGTGTTAACTCCTGTGAGAGGTGAATCATTGAAATTTTAAATGGATTTGATGTCTCTTTACCAGTTAGATTTATATATGGAGTAGTTAGGTCCTTTGGCCCCCAGAAAGTGCATGTCATGGTTGACTGAAAAAAACATTTGAATTTCAGTACATGAAACATTGTGAGTTGAATTACCATATGTTTTTGCAAACACATTATAGCCATAACGGATTTGATATACCTTAACCTGTAGCCGTTTGCTCAGGGCTAGTCAATCCTTTGGCATCTAGAAAAGGTAAATTCCATGGTGGATTGATTACCATATCAACTCTTTGTACATGAAACTTAGTGAGTTGATGTACCATCCACTTTTTGGTAAAGTGTCAACCATCTAATATGGATTTGCAATTTGTCTTTACCATGAGCCATAACCTCATGGACTAGTTATGGTTTTTCCACAGCCTTTACCACAAACCATAAACTTGTGGGCTAGCCAACTCTTTACTAACCAGATATGGTGAGTTGATAACCATACAATTTTGGGCAAATTGTCAGCCATTAACGGATTTGAGAAGTCTTTACCAAAAGCCGTTTGCTCCTGGACTAGCCAGTCCTTATGTTTTTTTAGACATGGTGGACTGATAACCATTTGTTGTGTTAGTGCATAGCACCTCCACCAAGTGTTATTCTTCTCATCTCCATCCTAGATTACTAACTCATCAACCTTCACTACTTCCTAATGCCAGCTTGCTTTTCCATCATTTTCAACATTTTGTAGCAATCCTCATCTGGTTTTCCTCCTTGAAGTTTCTTATCTAGCATAGCTTTGTATACCTCAGCAAATAAAGGATATTTTCTTTCAATTAGCATATATATATCCATTGACTCTAAGTTTAAGCAATGTACTCTGCAGGCAGCATAATATCTCCAACTTATGATCCTTTGTTGGCCTAATGAACTCCAAATAGGATCTGTACTAAGGGGTTCCTCAAACATATTCTTTAAATATTCCCAAAGTACCTTCTCAAGCTCATCCTCTGGTCCATTCATACCATATCTATTCATGACAATCCTATATAATTCAGTAAGATCATCCCTAGATATGTCCTTCAGCATAGCTCCAAAATTTATGTATACTGTATCAGTTCTATCTTCCCTAACTATTTGGTACACACCTTTCTCTCCTTGCTTGATGATCTTATAAGTAACTATACTAGGTGATTTCATAGCTACAAGATCAAGATTAATAGGAATTTTAGTACCTGAAGCAGAATCATCTTGTTCACTAACTTTATTTGAATCTTCAGAATCATCCTTATCAAGGTTTGTATGTAATCCTTTCCTTGCCATCTGTTTTCTCCTCTTTCCAGTCTTCTTGGTTGGCTCATCATCTTTTGCTTCATCACTCTTTAGTCTTTTTGAAGTCTTTGTTTGAAGTTCTTCACCAAATCTTTTCAGACTGTCTTTTGTAGCTTCAAAGTTTATAGGTGCAAAAGATTCAACCTGCTTCACCAGCTTATCAAATTCTTCTTTTACTTCTTCAAAACTTAAATTCTTCAGCTGAGACAGCTTCCATGTCGCCCAATTCTTCAAGTAATTCATCATATAAGTTCTTAGCTGTGATTGGGTCATGGGTTTATTTCTTTTGACTCTTGCTCTTTCTTCTGCAAAATGTTTCTTCCTTTGATTTACTAGTTCAACCATCTTCTTTGCAAAGTCTTCTCCTTGTAAGCCACTTCCTAGCACACTCTTTGACAACTCTGCATTAGCTTCAATCTTTGCTCTAATAAGATCCCAATCTTCATCTGTGTAATGTTGAGCTTCAAATTGAACTTGAGCTCTTCTCTTCTTTTGTTGCTCATTTAATTATTTCTTTCTGTAATTCTTATGTAAGAGAGATCAAGTGTTACATGTTTAGCTCTTCTTCTTTCTCCAAAGTAATCCAATCTGATAGCTTCAGCTCGACTAGCTTCCTCCTGTAGAATTGATTCTTGTATTCTTAGGAGCTTTCTTTCAATGATCATAGGAGCCTTTCCTTCTCTTTGGCCTTTATCAGGGGAAGGAATTGACTTGTTAATACTGTCAGTACTAACTTGCCCACTAACAGTACTAACTTTAATACTGCCAGTATTAACTCCTTCAGCAGTATTAACTCCTTCAGCACCAGTACTAACTTCTTCTTGAAAATTTAAGCTAGTGACAACCTTCTTTCCCTTTGTCTCTTTCCTTCTCTTATACCTTCTTCCCTTATCTATTGACTTTGGCTTTTGAGAAGCAACCCTGGAGAGAGTTTTAGCTGCTTCTAATGTATTAGAGCTTATTTCTTCAACTTGTTCCTTCCCTGAAGCATTGATAGTAGTCTTAGAAGGAGTAACCAGCCCTTGTACCAAAGAAACTAGAGGATCATCTTGACTTTTCCTCCCCTGAGCCTCAGATTCTTCCTCTTCAGAGTCTGATAAGACTACATTTCTCCTCTTCAAAATACCTTCCAGCTTCTTCACCTTCTTGACCAACTTTACAATAGCACTCCCCATTGTCAACTTGGTTTTTTTGAGATCCTTTTCCAGACTATCAACTCTTGTCATTAATTGAGGAACTAATTAAAGCAAATCATCCACAGTCATCTGCTTTTGGGCATGCTCTTGTGGGGGTGAGAAGCGTTGGCGTGCAGGAGATGGTACCTCAAAGGTTTGCTCCATAGGTCTAGGTCGTTTGCAGGATAGGTGTAGGTGACGTGCAGGGATATGTGTGTTATGGTTGTGGAGTTTGTACTGGAGCTAAGGATGTGATTGGTAATGTATAGTGGTATGGATGATGGTTGAGATTGAGCCACATCAGGATGCTCTTGACCTGCACTTGGATTAGTAGTAGCAACAAGCAGCATAGCAGGCAATAAAGGTCTTGGTGCCCCTCAAAAACCCCTTTTCATATTCCCAAAAATCTTTTTGGTCAGGGTCATAGCTGATATGGTGTTTGTTTCCGTTTGAATTTCCAAAATCAGTTGCAGAAAACGAGGATACATCAAAAACTTTGTTTTGCTTTTTAGGTTTGCCACCATGCCATCAAAGATTAGTTTTGAAAAATTATAAACTCTGCCAGTGGAAAGACAAATCAAAGCAGTAGCAATATTGCTACCAAATTGATCCCATCCACCACTTTTAGAGCTTATACAATGCAAAAGATGGTGGACTAAAAATCTCCATTGGGGGTGAAAAAGATTTTCCAAAAGGTGAAAGATTCATCAGTAGGATACCCCATTTGTCCCATCCCCTCAAAAATCTCATTATTTGGCAACATTGTAATCCCTGAAGCATCTGCTAAGTGAAGCTTATCTCTAATAGATGCCTCAGTGATTGTATACTCAGTGGTATCAATAGTTGCATGTAACTCTAGAGTCCCATCAGCAATAGTGTTGGCAGTAGCAGTCTGCCAAAACTGTTTGACTAGGGAATCATAGATAGTAGGATTAGTAGTTAAAGCATACCTGAGGTTGGAACCTCGTAGAAAATCCACTATCTCTGCAAACCCTGCACTTTCATCAGGCTTGCGCAAGAACCCCACTTGATTGTGTTTGTCGCAGTATTTTAATTGAGCCATGAATCGAAAGTAGTAATAAAAGGTAGTGACTTGAACTGAAAGTTTACTGGGTTTAGTTACGAGAGAGGTTGTAGATGCTGGTAACAAGACAATTGACTGTATTCTTTATAAAAATAAGGAAGATTTTTACTTTGCGAAAAGGAGATAGCAATAAACAGATAAGTATGAAAGAGAAATCAAACTTTATCTATATATAGCTTCTCTGTTAACGACAATAGCGCCGTAAAAATCTGTAACGGTAACATTTAAACAGTGTTTAAACAGAGAAAGTCAATTTTCCCGCAACCAGCACTAACAATAACCTACCAGTATTAAAATTTACACTACCAGACTTAACTTTGGTCAACCAGAATTAATTATGATACAACCCGAATTAACTCTTTTTCAACCAGAATTAAGTATTTACTGAAGATTTACAAAACAAAGACCTTATCACACCTGCCTTACATCTGCAAATCCATGCTATTCCTGCAAGAATTAGACTAAAACAAAGAAAAACATGCTGCAAGAGTTTGTATAGACAGAATTAACTTAAACTAACTACCCGAATTAATACTACTAACTACCAGAATTAATACTATTAACTACCAGTATTAATACTACTTAAGCCAGATTTTAGTTAAACTAACTACCAGAAGTATACACACTATACAATTTAGCCTCCCCTTAAATGTAGCTATGTGTTTATCATCCCAATACTAACCACTAAGTAATTAAACCATGGTCCATCAAAAGGTTTAGTCAATAGGTCAGCTACATTTAAGTCTGTATGAATTTTCTCCACACTAGTGAGCTTTTTCTCATAACAATCTCTTATAAAATGGTGGCGTATCTCTATGTGCTTTATCTTGGAATGATACACTAGGTTCTTCACAATGCAGATTGTGCTTTCATTATCAATGTGGATTTTGGTATTCATGAAATTGAAACCATAGTCCAGTAGTTGATTTTGAACCCACAATACTTGTCCACAGCAATTTGCAGCAGCTACATATTCAGCTTCAGTTGTAGAAGTAGCCACTATGGTCTGTTTCTTGCATTGCCATGAGATAAGTCTTTGTCCAAGAAATTGACAACCACCTGTTGTGGATTTCCTGTCAAGGTTGGACCCACCATAATCACTGTCAGAGAATGCTTCCAGGTCAAAAGGTGATTCTCTAGGATACCATAAGCCCAAATGTGGTTTGCCCTTAAGGTACTTAAAGATTCTCTTCACAACATTGAGATGTGAAGTCTTGGGAGTGACCTGAAAACGAGAACAAACACATACTGCATACATTATATCAGGCCTAGAGGCAGTTAAATACATGAGAGAACCTATCATGGATCTGTATAAGTGCACATCCACATCAACAGCTTCCTCATCTCTTGTCAATGCCACTTTGGTCTCCATGGGGGTGATTGCAGTTTTCACATTTACAAGATCAAATTTCTTGAGTATCTCAGCTACATACTTGTCCTGAGATATGAAGATTCCTGCCTTGCTCTGTTTGACTTGTAACCCTAAGAAAAATGTGAGTTCTCCCATAGAACTCATCTGAAATCTGCTTTTCATCAAGGCTTCAAACTCATCACACCAAGACTTTTTGGTAGATCCAAAAATGATATCATCAACATACACTTGAACCAGCATGATATCCTTCTTGTCCCTTTTAATAAATAATGTCTTGTCAATCGTACCCCTCTTGTATCCATGCTTCTCTAGGAATGTTGATAGAGTAGCATACCAAGCTCTAGGAGCTTGATGCAATCCATACAAAGCTTTGACCACCTTATAAACCTTCTTGGGGTGATCAGGATCAACAAAGCCAGGAGGTTGTGAGACATAAACCTCTTCATCTATAGTGCCATACAGAAAGGCACTTTTTACATCCATTTGGTATACTATGAACCCCATAAATGAGGCAAAGGCTAAAAATAACCTGATAGCTTCTATTCTTGCCACAGGTGCAAAAACCTCATCATAGTCAATACCTTCTTCCTGCGTGTATCCTTGGGCCACCAATCTTGCCTTATTTCTGACAACCACACCTCTTTCATCTCTTTTATTTCTGTAGACCCATTTAGTACCAATCACCTTCATTCCGTGAGGTAGATCTACAAGAACCCATACTTGTTGCAGCTTAAACTGTAACAACTCCTCTTGCATGGCTTGAACCCAACTGTCATCTTGTAGAGCTTCAGAAATCTTTTTAGGTTCCTAGTCCCATCCTCTGATTGTTTGGCAAAAGAGGGAGTAAATAACTTCACAGCAAAACCACAAGACTTCTTTTCAGAATATATTGATGAAGAAGTTGGAATGGAGTGCACGTACTGTAGGCACCAGTAAAACCAGACTTAACCTTATTAGTGTTGCTTTTGCTTTGTGAAACAAAAGCAACATTTTGAGTACTTAAAGATGTTTTTGAGGCACCTTGTATTTCCTGCTCAAAAACCCTAAGGTTATTGTACAAGTCATTAATAGATAAAGTATCAACAGCTGGTTTAGTTCTCATAGTCATTCTATATTGGACATGCTGGGGTGCAACGACTCTGAGAAACTTTATAATTGGCAATCCTCGTTTGATACATCAGCACCATGACTTCCGGACTAGAAAGTAATCGTGGAATCTGTCATATCCTTTTTCTAACCCTTCTGAACTGGATATTGTAAATGCTTTAAACTGTTGTTTAAAAATAGCCTTTTGCATTTTCTTTGAATTTGCATTACCACCAAACCTAGTTTTGATGGCTTCCTAGATCTCTTTTTCATCATCCATTCCATGGAATCTTCTCATATGCTCCTTGGGAATGGCCATCAGCAAGAATTCACTTAGGCCTTCCGTTCCCTTTCAATAGCTTGAATTTCTGCAGGCAGTACTGGTGAAAAGTATTTGAACAATACCTCCTTTCCAGTTAAAATTCTCTTCTTGGGTTTCCATCTGAATACCTTCCATACATCATTGTCAATGTATCTCAAGGTAATGCCCTTTCCATAAGCCCATATATCATACCCCTCCTTCATCCGAATTGGGAGTTTGATATTTTGCGAATAACATTGTTTAAAGGAATACTTATTGTTTTTTTTTAGTGCAACACTAGTGTCTGATGCATCTCATGTTTGATTCTTCATCATCACTAAGATGTTGTGAGAACTCATCATTAGCAGGTTGAGACATTTTGTAAAGATCTGAAAGAGAGTGTTTGTTTGTGGTTTTAGTGATTCTTCTTATTCAGAGCCCCTCTATTAGCTCTGATACCACTTGTAGGTCCTTGGTCTTGGATCTATATAGCCTTTGTAAGACAATAGCTAACTTGAATAAATCCAAATCAACTATGTGAGAGACACTGACTATGAATATCAAGTGTTAATGCGAAATCTTAACACAAGAATTAAGAAGAACAATAATACTAATTTTGCTATTGATTTCTATTAAGATTCAATGCTTATATTCGATATATAAAACTCTATGTCGTAGGGTTCCTTTTATACACCAAGGAAAACCTAGCATGCTTTACAAAACGTGTGAAAGGATAATGCATATCCTTTCCTAAGATATCTCTAAGATAACTATTACTATTCTGTTATATAAACAGACTTAACTAAAACAGACTTAACTAAATACAACCAGTACTAACTATAGTACTCCTATTCTCCCAGTACTAACTTTAGTACTGCCAGACTTAACTTAGTACTGCCAGTATTAACTTAGTACTGTCAGAACTAACTAATACTACCAGACTTAACTGTTATACTATCAGTATTAAGTCTTTTACAATCTATTTCCCAACATCTTCTTCGTATTGGGACAAATCCTTTATGGTTTCCTATGCTTCTTTCGGCCTTAATTTTCTAAGTCTCCCGCCTGCTGCATGGTCAATGGCCATCTGGGTGGTGTAGTCGACATGATCGTAAACGATTTAAACTTGAAGCCATAGATCAAGACCATGGTATGGGACTTTTCTAAGTAACTCCTTGAAATGATTCCACGCATCGTAGAGAGATTCATCTTGATGTTGTTGGAACATCAAGATATCATTCCGAAGTTTAGTAGTTAATTCTGGTGGGAAAAACTGTGCGAGGAAACGAGTGGTGAGATCATCCCAACTCGAGATGGATCACGCGGGTAGACGATCAAGCCAACTGATAGCTTGGTCACGAACAGAAAATTGGAATAGGCGCAAATGAGTGGTATTTCTTGTAGCACCATTAAGGTCAATGGAATCTACAACTCTAAGAAAGTCCTTAAGATGTTGAATCGTGTCTTTGGACCTAAGTCCGTGGAATGCGCATTCGTTTTGAACCAACTAGATGGTGTCGGATCGCAGGGGGGACACCTTGGCTCCTTTGGGAAACTCAATGGCATTTTAGTAGCCCTTATGGCTAGGTCGGGAGTAATCTCCTAAGGTACGGGGTTGGTTTGAATTTTCATCTCCCATGACGGTCAACGAAAGAGTAGGTTTGGTTACGAACAAAAGGAACAAAGAAGAGATAGACTAAAAGAAAGCTACTTGACAAGAAATTAAATCTTACTTGATAGGAATCTTGTGAGTAGACCAAAGCTAGATTGAATCATAATCCTACGCTATTCCCCGGCAACAACGCCAAAAACTTGATGTTGGGGTAGTCGTAGGACTTCAACACGAAGTTTTACAACTCCCTAGGCAGTGTACCTAATCGTTGTAGTGTAGTATAGGAAAAACTCGGGGATTGTTATCGTTCTCTAGGGGAATAAAACTATGAAGTCTGAATCGAATGTTCACAAAGGTCTAAGGGTTGAAGGAAGATTATTTTTGTGTTTTTATATTTATGAAAGCAAGTAAATCTTAGTTTTTGAAGGTTGGTTTGTTTTAACTAATTAATCGACTAATCTAATTCTACTTTAATGGCATGGAGGATAATTATACAGTGAAGCATATTCACCTGGGATGCACTACTCCTTGCTAGCTATCCAATTCTACCTATTGCATTGTCACACTTGAGATTATCTGTGTATGTATTTCCTAAGGTATTAGTGAATTACACGAAAACACTATCTACGTAATATTCTGCTAGGGCAACACACAAGTAAGGTAGTATGAAGACTATTACAAGGCCCTTAAGAGTACATTACATGCATTAAAACACTTAAGAGGGATCAACCATATTGAGGGTAAGGTAGAATGAAGACTGTTACAAGGCCCTTAAGAGTACATTACATGCATTAAAACACTTAAGAGGGATCAACCATATTAAGGGTAAGGTAGAATGAAGACTGTTACCAGATGGTATCCTTTCTACACACTCGCATTTCCCTAGACGTATATGCCAATTTAATATCTTATGGCTAGTTTTCTAGAGCCTAACACGCACATTCATCAACAAGAAGCAATAGGGAACAAGAATTATAAACTATAATCAATTATACTCATTGAATCTCTTACGCCTTAATTAGTGAATATGGAAGATCCACAATCATCAATAAGAAAACAATAAGATATAATCAATCAATGACAAGTTTCATGCATTCCCAAATAAATACTAGATGAATTAGCCAAGCATACTTAAACAAGAGAAATCATAATCAACAAACGGAATTGAAGACATGAATTAAGATATAAGTGATAATCAAACCATTACAAGATGTTTATGGATTGAATTAGACCTTCTAAGTTGCTGAAAAAACACCTACCCAAACCCTAGATTCGGACTTAGGGTTGGGGGCTTGATAAAAACGAAGTTATGAGGCTATATTTATAGGAAAACCCTAGGTCGGTTCATCCCGACGGTGTTGCCAAAATCCTGACACCTTTGCGAAATCCTGACACCTTCGCTTATAACTCTTGACACCGACGCATATAACTCTTGACACCGTCGCTTGAAAATCCAGACACCGTTGCCAGCCACTGTTTGCATATTCTTCAAGAGAGTTGGTGTAGAGTCGTTGTCTTGTCCGTTTCTTCTCCAAATGAGCCCAAGTCGGGCGTATTTCCTCCAAATGCTAAAAACAAAAAAACAAGCAATTAAGTACATAATTTGGGCATAATTTCATGATTTAGGGGGTTAAATGACCCCTAAAAAGCTTATAAAATGACACCTCATCAAATACCCCTACACTTGGGATTTGCTTGTCCTTAAGCAAATGGGATTTTCTACCTAGATAATAGCAATATTGGGGTCATTTAACCTACTCTTTAAAAGCAGTTTATGACACAACCTTTAGACCTCGTAATTAAAAGCACGGAAAGTATATACTAGCACCTCACATAAGTGTTTGGATTCTCTCTTTCTCTCGGGTGTATAATAAATTATAACAACTATGGGAAAACGGAAAATTAACACTCATTACCTATCATAGCATATAAATTACCATAGGCTTGGTAAAGGATCAAACCTCCACCGCTAGCCGCAAGCATTAATCATTACTATATGCGAGGTCTTTTTAAGGGTTGTGGGGTGTAGGTGTAAGATAACATTAATGGAAACGGAAATGGATGTGATACATTTGGGGAGTGACTTTTGGGTGAATTTGGGGTGAAAGGGTTAGCTAATTATTTATACGAATACACGCTGGTAGGGTTGCTAAGCCAAGGACTCAGACAAGATATACAAACTCTATAAAACTTTACATCAATCTTTTTTTTCTTGACTCTATGATAAACATAAACATAAGCAAATGGCAGCCCGTACATTTTTTTACCTTGTATATATATATATATATATATATATATATATATATATATACACACACACACAAAGATCTTTTTAGAAAATATTAGTTTGTAAAAATTGTATATTATACAAAGATTTTTTTAAGCATAG
>BQNB010064501.1:5733-35289 GCA_026074375.1 Tanacetum coccineum | reverse complement strand
AGTGTTGATTTAAAGAATATTATTCCTCAAGGAGGTCTCACTTGTCTCTTTGCAAAAGCCACACCGGATGAATCTAATATTTAGCATAGGAGGCTTGGACATGTAAATTTCAAAACAATGAATAAACTAGTAAGGGGAAGCCTTGTAAGAGGTTTACCTTTAAAACTTTTTGAAATTAATCAAACCTGCGTTGCTTGTCAGAAGGGAAAGAAACACAGAGCTTCTTGTAAGACCAAAACAGTCAGTTCAATCAGCCAACCATTACAAATGTTGCACATGGATTTGTTTGGCCTAAAATTTGCAAAGAGTTTAATGAAAAATATGTAATGTCTGGTTGTCACAGATGATTTAAGTAGGTTTAGTTGGGGTTTTTTTTAGACACTAAGAATGAAACTAGTTAAATCCTTAAAACATTCATTAATGGCATAGAAAATCTAAAAGACCTTAAGGTGAAAGTGATTAGATGTGACAATGGGACTGAATTCAAGAATAAGATCATGAATCAGTTTTGTAAAATGAAGGGTATTAAGAGGGAATTTAGTGTTGCTCTACAACAAAATGGAGTAGCAGAAAGGAAAAATAGGACACTAATAGAGGCTGCTAGAACTATGCTAGCTGATTCAAAATTGCTAATAACTTTTTGGGCTGAAGTAGTTAATACTGCTAGTTATGTCCAAAATAGGGTGTTAGTTATCAAGCCTTAAAACAAGACCCCTTATGAACTTTTTCTAGGTAGAAAACCTGCCTTAAGCTTCATGAGACCATTTGGGTGTCTTGTTACAATCCTTAATACCATAGATCACCTAGGTAAATTTGATGGAAAGGCTGATGAAGGGTTCTTTGTAGGATACTCTACCAATAGCAAAGCATTCAGAGTATTCAACAGTAGAAATATGATAGTTGAAGAGAACCCGCTTGTTCAGTTTAGTAAGAATACACCTAATATTGCAGGAAGTGGACCTAATTAGCTTTTTGATATAGATGCACTAACAAATTCTATGAACTATAAGCCAGTTGTTGCAGGGAATCAATCTAATGGTAATGCAGGTACAAAAGCATGTAATGATGCAGGTAAAGCTAGAATGGAGATAGTACCTGGCAAAGATTACATTCTACTACCAATGTGGCCTGCTGTCAATATCCACCATTCTCTTCTAGTTTAAAGGATTCTCCTGATGCTGGATTCAAACCATCAGGGGAGGAGGAAAAGAAGGATCCTGGAGATCTAGGGAATGAAAGTGGAAATCCAACTAAAGGGAAAGATAGTGAGGTTCCAAGTACATAGGAGCCGAGAATTAATTAAGAGAAGGTTGATAATATTAACAGCACTAACAATATTAATATTGCTAGTGATGGAAACAACACTAACAATGTTAATGCTGTTAGTTCAACTGTTAATGCTGCTGGCTCAAAAGTTAATGTTGTTGATCCAAAGACAAGCACTGAACTTCCAAATGATCCAAATATGCCTGAATTGGAAGATATTGTTTATTCAGATGATGATGAAGATGTTGGTGCAGAGGCTAACATGAACAATTTAGATGCATTTATGCCTGTCAGTCCTATTCCAACTACAAGTATACAAAGTGTCACACCCCGCCAAGGCAGAAACGCGAGGCGTAACATCATGGGATATCATCACAACACAATGGCGTCTATACAGAGAATCCTATATGAAATAAATAAGTAAAGCATAGACACAAAGTGTCATAACAATACCCATAAAACTAAACAAAATCCAAAAGGCGTCTTTATTGATGAAACAAAAGTTCTCGCCAACATAAAGACATGCAACAATTATCTATAATCCAAACAATTCAAAATTCAAGACAATAAAGCAATAAACTCCATAACATCTTATGGTCTCTTTCTAGCCACTGCTCTCTATCTTATTCCCATGGTGCTCACCTAAAAATGATGCTTAAACGTCAACATAAAGTTGGTGAGAGTCATAGGTTTAAGACACACATAACAATCCTTTAAAACCAATTACTGTGATAAATAAAACATAGCATAGCAGGACATACAACGAACTATCATACAAGCAAACATGCAATCACATCAAACCATGTTAAGACAGTCACGCTCAACATCACAAACAAGGGAACGGAACGTGTCCCATGATCCACAATAGTGAGACGATCATGCTCACTATCAACAATCCACAGCAATGAGACGGTCACGCTCACTACTAACAATCCACAGCAATGATACGGTCATGCTCACTACTAATAATCAACCAATGCCTTGAGATGGTCACACTCAAGCACAACAATCCATATCACATTAGCAAGTAGCACATAACATATAATAGTCTCGTATAGTCCATGCTTCATTTAAAACACATTATCACAATAACTAAAACATTTAATACTCATAGCATCATTTTCACCCCAAGAAAACATAAGAAAAAAGGGGCTATGAAACTCACCTGATGCCTTAGCAAATCCCAAATCCTTTGCACAAAAGTATTCAACAAAACAAACACGTGTTACACGCGACTAAGTCAAAAGCTTAAGCACATGTAACAATCATATGATGGATGTATAAGGTGTTTATTTACCCTCATGGGTCACCCCGACACCATGCCCAACATTTACCAATTCGTTTACACACTTTTTTAATGTTCAACAATTTACCCGAAAACGCAGAATTTTAGTGTCACTTTACCATTTTCTAAACCATACCTAATGACCTTTATAAATTTTACCAAAAATCACCGGTTCAATATTATGAGTTTACTATCTCCCTGATTTTTCCACTAATTTATTTCCCCTCTTAAGTGTCCCAAATAAAATCAAACTTTTAACTATTTGATTTTAAATTTGTGTTCTAATTTTTAAGATAACTTGTGTTACAAAAGCTCACCTAAGCTCTTATTTACTATCTTAATATCCTGCTTTAACTTTAAAAACTTCACCAAAACAATTTGTTAAGAAAAACTAGAAAAAAAATCAAAAAAAAAGCTCACCCTCAAAATTACCTCAGCTAAATTCATGGATGATAGGTCAAAATTGGAAGGACCTATAGACCCTACCAGCTTGTTTTAATACAAGCTGGAGCTTGTAGATTGTGTGTTTTAACCCTGTTTAGAGCAAGGGTAAAAGGTAAGTTTTTTTTAATTTTGCTTATTACTGTAGAAGTGCTTATTTCTAGCTTATTATTGCTTAAATTGCTTATTTAATTTCTTATTTATTAGTTTGTTAATTTGTTATTAATTTCATGCTCTTGATTTAAGTTTTAAGTAAAACTGCTTAATAAGCTTATTATCTGTCCTTTTGCTTATTTGCTTATTAAAGTGCTTAATGCTTATTCTTTTTTACTTATATGCTTAATAGTTCATGTTTTGATATTTGTCTTTAATTTTTTGCTTAAATCAGTCCTTACAAGCTTTTAAAATCTATTTAAAATATCTAAAGGGGTGTTTGGGATAGTGGCCCAAAGTGGGTCAAATCTGTTTTAAAAACTTTGTGGGTTACTTGGACACTTTTGTCAGGCATATTCAAGAGTTGTAATCTGTTCTTCAAAGTTTTTGTAGTTTAAAAAGCTGTTTTTAAGTTTCTTTTACCATGTCTTATTAACTGTTAACACAAAAACGGTTGGTAAGCTTTTTAGATTTAGAATTTGAAAATCCAGTTTATGAGTCTTTGTTTGAGTCCTTTTTAGCATAAAAAGAGTGGGTCATATTGTCTTTAAGGTTTCCCTTTAGTGTGTCCAAATCTGTTCATACTTTGGTCAAGTGTTTTTACTAAAAACTGCAGGTTTTTCATCCATATATACAGCAGTCAAAATGGGTTTTTAGCCTCTACAATTTTTGTACACAAGTTCATTAGGACATGTTCCCCATTTTTTTAGCTTCTTTCAAACTTTTTCAGCTTATTTACTAGCTTAATTTTCTAAGCCGTCTTTTGTCATTTTTTCCTAGTTAAGCTCCCCTGTGCTGACTGTCATCTTTTATCCC
This sequence comes from Tanacetum coccineum, assembly GCA_026074375.1. Lineage (NCBI taxonomy): Eukaryota > Viridiplantae > Streptophyta > Magnoliopsida > Asterales > Asteraceae > Tanacetum > Tanacetum coccineum. Next base: position 31,328 of record BQNB010064501.1, on the reverse strand, counting down.
TGGTGCTAGACACCTCTTTTTAAGCTCCATTTCTAGCTTATTTAGCTTAATCCCAATAGGTTCTTTTTGCATTTTAGGTAGCTAGTAGCTCAATCTTTAAGGACCAACAGCTTTTTAGCATTAGTTAGCTTTTTAGGTTGCTTATTTTTAAGCTAGAAAACCCCTCATTGACTGCCTTGTTAACTTAAGTTTAGGCCTTAGCTCACTTCTGCCTTTTTAGCAATTTTCTAGCTTATTCAGTTGATAAGCTGTGTTCCTTAGTGCTTATTTGCCTAGCCCTTAAGCCCTTTTTAGCTTATAAGTCTTTTGTTAGCTTTTTAGTTTAAAACAGCCATAGCAAAACCAAACAGCCTTAAGCCATTTTGCCATTTCAAGCTTTTTAGCCTTTTAGCTTATTCAGTTTGAATAAGTTGCTCCCTCTAGGCTTATTAGTCATGCCTTTGTTCTCTTTTTAGCTTATTACCAATCTTTGTAGCTTATTTCAGCTTAAACAGCCCAAAAAGAAAAAGCCATAAAGCCCTTTTATGCTTTAAGCCCTCTGCCCAAACTTTGAGTGCTTTTTCTGGCTTATTCGTAGCTTTTCTCAAAAAGTCTTAGTTATAGAAAATGATAAGTTCCATGAGGTGTATAAGTTTGTGTAAAAAAAATTTGAGTTTTAAAAAAGTACTGTAGCAAATAAAAAAAGGGTGGGAGTGGGACTCGAACCCCTCCCCTCACGCTCACAACACAACACACTTACCACTCGGCTCCGGTAGGGCTATCCGTTAGCCTATGCAACCTTTATTGTTTTATCCCTTTTTTGGCCCAATTAGCTTATAAGCTCGTTTTGGCTTATTCTGAGCTTATTCATAAGCTCAATTTCATTTTTCTTATTTTTCTTAGGTAGGTTTTAGAGTCTAGTATTTTTAGTAATTTTTTTAGAATTTTTAAAATTAGTTTAGTATTTTTTATAATTTAATTTCTTTAAAAGTTTTAAAAATTCATAAAAAATACAAAAATTATCAAAAAAATATTTTTCTTTTTTAGGAAATTTTCTTTAGTCATCTTTTACGTAGGAAAAATAGAAAAACTTTTGTAGGGTCATTTTTATAAACTTTTGATTTTTAAAGCTCGGGTCTCGGGCCCGGTTTTCGTTTTGACTCGTTTTAACTCAAATTAACTCCGTTTTCGGTCTAGTCTTTTTCATTCTTCATTATTAGTCCCCTAGAGTAGATTAGAAGTAAAAATTTCTTTGTAGGGTTAATTTTTAAGATTTTAGGTTTTTGACCCCTTGTTCGGGATTCCTGCTCTCGTTTTTCAGTTTAATTTCATAATTTTTAGGTTTTTCTCAATCGTTTTTGTTTGTTATTAATTAATTTAGCTTTCTACACTCTCAAATCATTAATCTCATTCAAACTCCAATTTTCCGACTGTATCGATTCTCAAGCACGGTCTCGTTGGGGATAAACAACCGAGGAATATTCTATACTACTTCTCGGTTTCATTGATTATTTTTAGATTATACTTATTATATATATTTTATATATTATATATAGTTTGGAGAACAAATCAATGCCTTAGGTTATAATGATAATATTGCCCCTGCGGGTACCTTTGCCAAAATACCCGCGTGATTTCTAATGATGTGCAATTGGTTACACGTAACTGGGTACACCAACGGGGAGTCCAGCCCAAATAGATCTATTCACATCATTCGCACTTACTACGGAGAGTAATTAACGGTTCATGATTATGGGGACTTAAGTCAAAAGCATTATACTTAGGCAATAGTAAATTAAAATAGCATTAAAATAATTGATTCCTGTTTATAGCATGTATCCCCTCGCGTTTTAATTAAAATAAATGAAAAAGCGAGGCTATTAACTCACCAGAACAGTATAGGGAAATTGATTAGCTAATGTATAGGAATGAAAGTAACAGGCTTCAACACGTCAATCAACAGACAACCGGGTAAATATATGGCAATTCTTAGTTTGATTGTATATATATGATTTTGGATAACGATGTTGGTTTTGATATAAAATTATCAAAACACCGTTCGGAATCGCCATCATCGTTTAGAAGTCATTATATACGTTTGAGAGCTTGGGCACTTTAAATCGGAAACCCAACAACTCAGACTGAACGAAATACAATAAATGAAACTTCTTAATATTAAGCCTCCCTAGTATTATTGTTAGAAATTGATCCGGGACATGATTTTGAAAGCACGTCGATATGAATGATATAAGAATTTTAGAACTAAGCAGTTTAAAAGCATTTTAATTCAATATCTAAGATGATTTAAGCAGATGAGCGTTACTTAAAAGTAAGTTTATATAATGTTTGGATATGATTTACACTTTTTTTCAAAATGGTAACATTTTTAGTACCCTACGGGTTTTGTGAAAATTCAAGTAGACCCCCTGGGTTTTCAATTTTTACGACTTTGGTCCTTCAACTTTTATGATATACCAAGTAAACCTTATACTTTTAAAAAGTGACATAATAATACCCTTATAGTTATAATCTTTAATAAAATGACAACTTTTAGTCCTTTTTAGTTATAAGTTTCATAAATTTACGATATATACCCTTGCAAGCATTTTTGAATTTACAAATCATGTCCAAATTGCCATCAAGCATAATTTAACATTTCAATATCATTTATAAGTTATAAAAACTAAAATATGAAGATTTAACACAACATAAGTTTAATTTAACGATTCATTAAGTTAAAAGGTAAAACGGGTCAAATTAGGGTTTCAAATAGAAAACGCGCGGGTTTTAAGGTCAAATTCTCTTATGACTTATCAAATCACTTATTTTAACATTATATAAGCTTATTAGGATAGATTATAATAATAGTTTACAAGTTTAGCTCATAGTTTAAGTACAAAAACATAAAAATAAGGGTTTCGGGTGTACTTTTGGATTAAAAAAAAGGGGGGTGTAAAAAAAAAAAAAAAAAAAATCAAAAAGGCATAACACTTAGGTTTTTGAGTTCAAAGCTTTATATTATGATTTTAGCAAGAACATATGAACATTATGACGTTATGAAAGCAGAACATAAGCTTAGAGAACCTGGTTTGAGCTTATAGCTTGGAAACGGGTCAGAATCGGGACTTTCGGCTTCGTACGGCTAGAGTAACGACTCCGGGGCTTCGTTTTCTTGTTTCTTTAGCTTCCTTTCTGTACTTGAGACTTCTTAAGATCTATTAGAATTCATATTGAGCAAGGAGTTGCTACTATGAAGGGTTATAGAGGAGGAAGTGGGGGATGAAGAAAAATGAACAAGGATGGCTTCTATTTATACTTGTGCAAGTTCAAGGAGAGTAAGCAAGGCTCTATCTCTGGTCTAGACACATGTACAAGCTAGGATTGAAGGTGTTGAAGCTAGAAATGCAATGGTGGAGGTCTAGAAAACTAGGTTGAAGGATGTGGCTTCCTTCCTTGCTGTCGCGGCTGAAGAGAAGAAAAACAAGCACATGGTGCCTTCATTCTTAACCCTGGAGTGGTCAAACCTGTTGGGTAAGCTGCTATAAAGAGTCTAGAAGGTATCTTGGGTGGTCATTTGCACATGGTGAGAGTTTAAGTGGGTCAAAATGAAGTTAGAAATGGTGCGGGTCAGTTTTGGGCTCGGCAATGGTTTTTCAAGAGTACTTCCCAGGTAACATGTGTTTATAATGCTTAAGGATAGATGAAATAAGGTTTTTAAGGTCTATTATTAAAGTAATTAGCAAGAGATTAGCATTGGAATGGGTTAAAAACGATTAGAATTGGAAGAAACGAGGTCACGGGTTTCAAAATATGGTAAACTCGGTTTAGGGTTTTCTTGACTTTCTAGGTTTATATTTCTTGTACATTGGGTCAAGATTGATAGATTATTGATCCTAGGTAGTATATTAAGGATAAATAATAATAATTGATAGGTGGTTTGAGTTAAAATGGGTAGAAAATGAATAAACGGGTCAAAATGATAATTAGGGCATAATTAGGGTTTTCTTGGATTCGTAAAGGTTTTTTCTAGGCTTTGATTTCCTGCAACAATGCCAAGTTAATGATAGATATGATGTTGTAAACTCATTTTATTAGTTTTACAATGGGCCCTGGTTGGTTATTTGGGATTAGAATGGTTTAAAACGAGTAAACGGGTTAAATGAACCAATTAGGTATATTTAGGGTTTCCGATGGAAATGTTTAAATCGTACAAGGAACAAAATGATAAAGTAATGATAAAATTTGATTGAATAGGATTGATTATGATTGTAAAAATAATTTTTACAACTTATTTTGAGTGTTGGTTTTGGTTTAACAAAGGATAAAAGTCCAAGAAAACAGTCATAGTTTAGAAACGAGCTCGGTTTTAGGGTTTAGGGTTTTTTAAATAGGGTTTTTGAGTGTAAAAAAAGAATGTATGAAGCTTATGGATAGAATATTTAGGGTTTAAGTCTTGTATAATGGGTGTAGTAGCTTGTACACAAGTGGTGGTGAAGAAATTAGAATGAAAACGGAGGTAAAACGGCTATTTTAGGGATTGAGCTTAATGACTTATGCATTGAGCTTTTAAGGATTTGTACTTTGATTTAAAGAGATTATATATTTCAAATGAGATGTTATATTACTTGTACATATGCTTTAGTAGCTTGTGCATTCACTTTAGGGGTTAACCCTTCCATGAGATTAGGGTTTAGGGCATCCGGTAATGGTTTTAAGCCCGTTTTGATATACTGTTGTAGTTGATATCTCATATGAGTAATGTACTTTGTAATAATGATATTGTGATATTGACTTGATATGTTATGATGTTTGCTTGACATATATGAAGATAGGATTGCCATACGTAGGTTGTCTGTGTCCGTTAACTTGAGTTATGCAGGTTATATTGCATATTGAGATATTGGCAAAGTAATGTAATGTAATAAAGCGAAAAATTTCCCTGAAAAAGGTGAGTTCATATATAACTGATAGATTGTACATCATCTAACTTAATAGATGGATATTTGCATTTATAAAAATTGTGGGTTGTTATATAAGTACTATCACTACACTTCTAGGAACCAGAAATAACAAGCCCAAATCATCCAAAAAGGCTTCGGTGGAGTAGAAGAATGATCAAGGTTGAACTTGGTGTAGTATCACCCTTTATGACTTTGATTTATCTTCTAATTAGTTGTGTGTGTAAGATGTGAGATTGGGGCTGTATTTATAGGGTTTTTAGTCTGCCAAAAACATGGAGAGGAAGGGTAGGGGCAAGTGATATGTTGCATTTAAGTGCCAAGCTCCTTTAAGAGCATTTACCAAAAATTTAATGAAGTATGGCACACTTTTTGGATTGTGCGATGCACATATGACATTTATAGCTCTGAGACTTTTTCTTAAATTGTAGATAATTTAATTCTATTTGTGTGGCAGCTTGAACCAACTAAAACGGAGTTCGTATGACCGAGTTATGGCCAAAACAGTGAACAGGTGTCGGGAAACATTCAGCTTAAGTTATTTCTTCGTTTAAGCTTCAATTCTTTGTGTTTTCTTCTGTTTTCTTCAACGACAGATCATATGAACCTACAATAGTAAATATACTCTATTCTATACCAATAGTTCTTATAATTAACCAATAAATACACATAAAAGCATAGATAACGCATATCGAAATTCTGGTCCTATGAGTTTTTGAGAATCCCAACTTCAGTCCCGCAAATAGTGATCAACACTTAGTACGTCCATAAAGTTGCTTCGAAATCAGTAGATGCCTATGATACTGGCATGATAACTGTTGTTGTACGAAAATTCTACCAATGGTAAATGTTTATCCCATCCTTTTTCCCGAAATCTAAGACACAAGCACGAAGCAAGTCTTCGAGGTGTTTTTGATTGTTCTTTTCACTTTGTCCATCGGGTATTCACAGGGTGATATGCTGTACTCATGTCTTAGTTTGAGTACCTAAAGCATTTTGTAGTGATTCCAAGAATCTGGATGTGAAATGACTGTCACGATCCGAGATGATAGAGATTGGTATGCCATGTCGAGAGACTATTTCTTTGATGTATAATCTCGTAAGAGTTTCCATACTATCAGTCGCTCGAATGGGAATGAAATGCGCTGATTTGGTAAGACGATCGACAATGACCCAGATGGCATCATGTCCAGTTGAGGTTTTGGGTAGCTTTGTGACGAAATCCATTGTTATCCTTTCCCATTTCCACATAGGAATTTCTGGTTGTACCAATAAGCCGGATGGCTTTTGACATTCTACTTTAACTCTAGAACATGTCAAACACTTGCTAACATATTCTGCGATGATTGCCTTCATGTTAGGCCACCAATAGAGTTTCTTTATATCATGGTACATCTTATCAGAACCCCCGTGTGAAATAGAAATATTTGGATTATGAGACTCGTGATGATTAATCTCTAAACAGCCAAAAAGTGGTATACCAGCTTCGATTTTTGATACAACGATTTTCACATATGAGAAATTTCAAATGATTTTGACCATTCCCGTAGGTTTCGTTTTTGATATTTTCTTTCGTTGTTTGAGGGCTTCAAATTTGTGGCTTCATTGATTTTAGATGGTAATTTTAGAATGAACGTTAAGATAAAGAGCTCTGACTCGGAAAGGGGTTTGATTCATTTTCTTTCGACATAAGGCATCTCCACAACTTTGCCTTTCCGGATGATAATAAAATTATCACAATCCATAATCTGCGAGTAGTTCAAACCATCGGCGTTTCCTCCATATTCAATTCTTTTTGACGAAGAAGTATGTTAAAGGCTTTTGTGATCAGTGAAAGACTTACACTTGTACCTATTGTATAATGAGTCTCCAGATTTTAAGATCGAATAATTACTGCTCCTAATTCGAGATCGTGAGTAGTATAGTTTTCTTCATGAGGTTTGAGTTGTCGAGATGCATAAGCAATGACTTTTTCTCGTTGCATTAGTACAGCTCCTAACCCTTGAAGAGATGCATCACAGTAAATGACAAAATTATCGTTTCCTTCTGGTAATGCTAATATTGGGTGAGCATCACAGAGTTTTTAGTTTAAAGGAGTTGAAAAGCAGATTCTTTGGTCTTCGCTCCAATATCACTCTTTTTTTCTGGGTTAATTTACAGTCAAAGGCAAATTGCAATCTTTGAAAAACCTTCGATAAATCTTCGGTAATAGCCAGCGAGTCCTAAGAATTGACGTACTTCTGTGGGTGTAGTGGGAGATGTCCAATTCTTAACGGCTTCGATTTTGGCAGGGTCAACATGAAGTCCTTGATTATCAATGAGATACTACGACATTGCCACGATTATGAATCCAGAAATCACATTTAGAGAACTTGGCATACAATTTCTCTTTTCGGAGTAATTCCAAGATTATTCTGAGATGACTTGCATGTTCTTCTTCGTTGCGAGAATAGATAAGAATATCATCGATGAACACAATTACAAACTTATCCAGATAAGGTTTACAAACACGATTCATGAGATCCATGAATACAGCAGGTGCATTTGTTAAACCAAATGGCATGACTTGAAATTCATAGTGTCCGTATCTCGTTCTGAAAGCAGTCTTAGGAATATCTTCTTCCCTTACTCTCAGTTGATGATAACCTGATCTTAAGTCGATTTTTGAGTAAACGCTTGAACCTTGAAGTTGATCGAATAAGTCATCGATCCTGGGCAATGGGTAACGATTCTTTATAGTAAGTTTATTCAACTCTCGGTAATCGATACACATTCTAAAAGATCCGTCTTTCTTTTTAACAAATAAGACAGGAGCTCCCCAAGGCGATGTACTTGGTCGAATGAAACCTCGGTCGGTTAGTTCTTGAAGTTGGTTAGATAACTCCTGCAGCAATTCTGAAGGAGCATAATCTATCAGGTGTTCGAGCTATAAGTTGCTGCTTCCGGGGATTAATCGATTTGGAATTTCTACTTGGCGAACCGGGAGGGTATACCAGGTAGATCTTCAGAAAACATCTGTAAATTCTTTGACTATGGAAATGTCCCTTTCGAGTCTCTTCTCGTCTGTTTTCCCTTTCCATAACTGGATCATAAAACTGGCAACCTCGGATAATATATTTTTTTCGCTTTTTTTTATACAGATATGAGATTCTATAGTCGAGTTTTACTTCGATCACCTTGAATGATTAGAGTTTCACCCGTTGATAGGAATGTGAAACATACTTGTCTCGTACACAGAAGAATTTAGGCACGATATTTTGGATAACCAAGTCCATACAATGACTAAGTCAGAAACTACACGTTTAATTGGCATAGATCGATTTCAAAAGCTTGATTTAAGCAAAGTTAGAGTGCATCCTTTAATAAACAAGTGTTTGTACTTACTAGAGTTCGCCGTCAGCCGTTTCGATATTATAAAAGGTATCTATTGTAATAGACAGAATATTTAGCATAGAGCAGCGATAAGTATATAAAACTTCTATCATCTGCCGGAATCAAATAATACCTTGACTAAAACTGCTGATTAGGAGAAACATACCCCGTAATGACGATTGTGTCTTGTTGGCCATTACATATCTCTCGAGCATGTAGCTCTTCCCTTGGGCATTAATGTATGGTCTTTTGGCACTATTTTCGTAGTGTCCTTCTTACCACAGTCATGGAAAACCAACTGTCACTGGAGTTGATTACTTCTGGTGGCTGGCTTTCTGCTTAAAAAAAAAACTATTTAGTTGTCTTTAGTATATTTTTAAATTTGTTTATCCTAATTTTCATTAAGTTAAGCAAAAATAAATATGAATATTGATGTATGCGTAAAAGATAACCAAAACAAAAAGAACCATCGCATGTTTTCATAATAATCGAAGCAACAGAATAGTATCGAATGAATAGAACATAAATTAAAAAAAGAGCTTAGATTGATTTTAGACTTTTTATGTTTGTGACACAGTTTTCGTATCAACGACTCTTTTCTCCTTCTAAGAAAATTAATATTACTACTAGTAACATAACCCGCCTGACGGGCGGGTTCGATTCATAAAAAAAAATTTAGACGAAAATGTAATGACTGTATTTTTATGATTTGTGTGATTTTCGTAGGATGACAATAATATTTGATCTAATGGAGCAAAAATTATACGTTTCAATAAGTGAGATCATTTACATTGTGGCCTACTACAAAGGTTGCTCGAAGATTTTAGAAGAGACGTTGTTAGAGAGTATTAAGTTAGTGTGAGCCGGTGTTGAGAATCAGTGCCAGACCAAAAGTATCGAAAGGAATGTAATAATCAATAGAATTCAATGTTTTTTTTATCATAATAAAAAAATTCACTTTCCACATTTTGTTTATCACAATAAATGAATCAATATTAGTCACACACGATCCAAAATCCTGTATCCGCTACTGTTGACAAGTAAATGCGGAGGGCAAAAAGTAAGAAAAACGAGTTGTGATGCAACTGTTAGACCATACATTTGTTAAATCATTGTGTGGAGAATAATTCATGAATCGAATGAATTGTGAAATTTTTAGTGAATTTTCGCAATATTTTATAATTGTAATTAAGAATGGTTATTAGTTCATGTGAATGCTAATTAATGTGATGAATTCGTGTGTGTTTTTTTAGAAAAAATTCCAAGAAAGTCAATCAAAAGTAATTTTTATTGATTTTTTAGTTTTATCAAGTTAGACCAGTTGTTTTATGTGTTTAGTTTTTACACAAACTCTATATAGTATCCATGTGTGTTTGGTTATATGTATTTGCCTCTGAGCTCATTTTGTTGGACATGTTGATTTGTAGCGTTTAACAATCTTATGATTCTTGGTAACGTTAGATTGATTTTAGTAGCTTTTTATGTTTGTGAACACAGTTTTCGTTGATCAACGACTCTTTGACTCCTACTAAGAAACTTGTAATATTATACTAGTAACATATACCCGCCCTCTGACGGCGCTGGGTTCGTTTCATAAAAATATTTCAACAATGTTTGTGTCATTTAGTTCTAATGGTTGCCGTGTTAGTATAAACATAGGATTTTCATTCTTGTTTTTTGTTTGATTCTTAACAATGTGACATATAGCTGTCCGTGTGAGAATACCGTCTTTGGTAAAGCAACCCAACCTTTGATAGTGTATGTGGCCTTGGCTCTTAGTGTAGCACCAGCTTTACGCCTTTAACATCAACTGTACTTAAAACCTGTGAAGAATAAATTTATGAACACCTCATTGATGACCACAATATCAAAATTTAAGACCTATACAACATTGTAATTTTTGGTTGCTTTTCTGACTTCTTCTATCTCGCTCATTTTACCGCAAGGGGAAAAACCAATGGTCAGGAAAATAGTCAAGTATTTAACTTTTAGGCCACATTTAGAATGCAAATAAAGTTAAAAACCTTCATTCATCTTGAGGAAGAACTTCTCGCCAGGTTTCCCACCACGACTCCCTTCAGGATTGCTACCAGATTTCGCCTTATGCCTAAAAAATGCAAAGAATATTGTCAGCGGCTATGCAAGTTTCTTTCTTGCGGCAACGGAATCCATCGTGCTTAAAAAAATCTTTTACTCGAAAATATGGTACAGTAAAAGGTAGATAGATAGAATTGTCGCAATCGATATTATTATTGGCTACGGTTGAATATCATTAATTAGTAAATTAAGATACCTAGATTCTTGGGCCAGTCCAGTCACTTTCTCTCACGCCGGTGGTCACTGTCTAGGAAGATTCAATAAATCTGTTAATTGTTTTCGCCACTCTGGGATTCAGGAAATTTTAAAATCAAAAGATATGAAAAGACACAGAACTCTTCAGTATTATATGTTTGCTGTCCTAGGAATAGACGTGTTTGCTCTTCACATCTTCTAGTCACTTCAGGTTCGGTGACGATGGGTGGGCAGTGGAACTAACGCAATTAGTGATTTTATTAAGTTGTAATTAGCTCGATGCTGAGCTACAAACATTGTTTCGACTAGAAACTTAGATATACTAAAGACTTTGGACCAAAGCAAAAGAAGTAATCAACAGACCGTGAATCAAACTGAATATAAAACTCCTTATTGACTGAACTTCCACAAGGACAGCGCACTTTCTGGTCACTTGTCCTTGTGCGGGTCATGTTCCTTAAACAATGATATTTAGGCTAGATGGAGTGGTGGTGATTCACTCACTTATACCGTACAGTGCTGCAATCGCTTTCTCTCGCTGCGTAACATTATACTAACCTTTCATCGTAATTGAGCAACTCACCTTTACAATAAACTCTCCTCTCAAGTTAAATACCAACTTTATTATAAATATACCCACTAAATATCCAAACCAAAGTCACAGGAAATGTTGACACAGCCGTGTTTCGTGTTTTCAGATGGTTGTACCAACGCCGTCATGATCGCGACTCGGGATCGTCTCAGGATGTGATCTGGATCGCTATTATTGTAGAGTTTGTTCCCAAAAACAACATCAATCGGCGTCACTGAAGTCTATTGGGTCTGACGTACGAAATAGATCTATACATGCGTACGACAAAGTGAAGATGTTACGGTATCGTTACCGTACCAAAAGTGAACCGGTATAGTTAATATCCCACTCCTATTAAACTTAAACAATATGCTGAACTAAAATAAGTTACAGCCACTAATTGCACCTATTTATCCTAAAACAATATTTTAAAGTTTGTATATATTATATGGATATGTTAAGCTTTTATGTTATGCTAATTATAAATATGTAATCTTTTTTTATATGGTACATCTGTACCGAATCTTTTTTTTTTAGTACATAGTACCAACATTTTAGGTAATTGGAGACGCCAAAGCGAACCGTAGCATTCTAAATGAGCTTACCTTATTTCGTAACCCAAAAATTTAGGGACTTAGCGAACCGCCTGTTCCCGTTTCGCGTAGTCCCTGTACTGAGGCGAACGCGCGTTTGCTGTGACTTTGATCCAATACACAATCACAATCAATAATATAAATTAAAAAAACAGAAAATGGGCCTCACAGTTTAACACTCACTTAGGTGTGTGGATTTAGCCATTAATTGAACCACGCTCGCTGTGATTGTGTGTGCATCAGCATAAGACTCACTGAGGTGAGTTCACTCCCACTCCATCTAGCCTTATAAATAGGGGTAGGAACAGTTGAGTTCACTTGTTTTTGTGAATAAAGATATCGATACCAAGAGGCCAAATAAGACTACACAAGATTAAGAGGCAGGGGGATATAGGTACTGTGACATAATGCAGTATATTGGTGTCGGGATTTAACATCTATTTAACCGTAAATATCCGAGTACACATCAAAAGTAAGATTAAAAGACTCGTATTAGAATTATAATAACAAGGGATCTAGAACTTGCGTACCTTTTGCAATTAGGAGAAATTCGCCTTGAATACAGCGCGTTAAAAGACAGACTTTGGATTAAAAGTATAATCCCTTAAGTTTACTACACACAATACGTTCTTAGCAAACAACATGTATGCTAGTACTAGTAGTGGTGTTTAAACCATACGATTCTTCGTTTTTTGAATCGATCAACGCACAAAATTAAAACATCCTTGAAGGTGGTAATAAAACGACAATCTAATAAAACCTACAAGGCAGTGTTTTTCGTTCGGTTTGATCGCCCGCAAGGGAAGGAAACGAGAAACTTAAGGGTTGTTGAAGGTTTGGTCGAGCACAAGGGAGAGATTTAGGGTTTTTAGGGCATTATGTGATTACATTGTATGAGGTCTCATTTATCCAAGACCTCTCTATATATACACTGCTTATAGCTTTGGTGTGCGTGACTAGAAACTCTCCCACCTCCTCATGAGGAGGAGTTTTGGCAGGACTAGGAGATGAAAAGCAAACGAAGCTTCCTTTTAATTCGGTTCTTTACTATTAGTGCCTTGCACTTACTTTTAATGACTAATATTTATTTCTGAGTTTAGACATTAACGCTCGTTTGGTAAATCACTAATTATTATATTACTTTAATATATTAAGGAATTGTTGTTTCTACATATCAACGTGTGCGTGTCTCCTTAGGCTCGTATAGTTTTACACGACAATATAAATTTAAAACGTGGACATATTCCAACATCTATTCGACTTGGACATTTTAAATCATATATTAACAATAGGTAGCGTCTACGCGAAGAGAACTGTCGCTAATGTTCCAAGAAACTCAATCCGAGGTGGGTTTCATAAAACACGGAAAAGAAATGATTTATGAATTTACAATCCTTTGTTTCGGATACCGTGTTAAAAATGGATATGTATCAAGGATATTTTCCATTATTTAACGATTTTGTTTCTCGTATATGTAACTAATCAAGATTACTGAATAGAATGACACATATCTACATGAGTTTTTAAGTACGGCCTAACATATCTGCGATTATTCTAACGATGGGGCCCAGTGTTCTGTGGCGCGCATCATTCTTTCAACTGTATTGAAGGAACTCAAAATTCTCATATCTGGACTACAAGTGCCTATGTCTTCATGCTTCAAATTACTTTTGAAATGCCACTTATTAGTTATTCTGTTTTTCGGATAAACTTGTAAACTAGATCAAGAGGATTATCCCACATATGTAAGACCTACTTGTATCTCAAGTCTAAGGATTTTGTAATAAATCTATTGTTACAAGATTACTTGATGACGACGGATCCATAAAGTAAAAAACTTTGTGTGTTGGAAATCCCAATTCTCATGTTGGTGAATATAATGTGAGGTTGTGTGACTTATCCTTAATATCAACAATATCAACAATCACTCATAATTGTCTTAATTAACAATATTCTCATATTGTTAATTGACAACGGATTAATTTAGAATAATAACTATTATTACTCACGAATTTAAACATGCAAATATAGGACACAATTTAAGTTACAAATAACTAAATACCACGTATCATTATTGTAAAACAAATTGTTCAAACATCACTTATCCAAACACTAAACGCAGATCTACATGAAACTACTAGCTAAACGAAGTCCCATGCTCTTAGCATGTTGAGTAAGCTTTCCTTTAGGTAAAACCTTCGTGAAAGGAGCAGCCAGATAATCATATGTGTGAACTTTGAGGACCTTAATTTGCCCTGATTTCAATACTCTCGCGAAACAGATAATGATATCTCCTTAGGGTAGTGTTTTCTGAGGCGCCTTTCTGAACCCCCTCCATACCATGGTTCGTTGGCCAGTAAGTGAAGTGCTGCTGAATTAATCGTAAAACATCAAACTAGTTGTTAATTGGTGGTATTATTACCAAGCCCTGAAATAAACTTTCTAATCCAAACAGCTTCCGAAGCAGCTATGTATTCTGTTTAGCAGACATTGCCTGTAGTACTTTGTGCTTTGGAGCTTTTTCCAGGTTCACTACGCCTCCATTCACAAATGAAGGACATATCTGTCTGAGATTTTGTCTAACATACTCTATCGGTATCAAATTCCAGAATGCTAATTAGCTCAATGTCAACTTTGAAGTTTCAGCTTCTAGATTATCCACCATAACCAAAAACACTATCTTTGAGTTTCTCAAATACTTAAGAATATTTTTCACAGCAGTCCAGCGAGGTTCACCAAGATTCTGTTGAAAATGGCTTGTTATATTTTGCGCGAACGCAACATGTCTAGTGCTTCGTTACAAGCATACTATAATGGATGGACCCATAGTCCAAAGCAATAGAGGTACATTTTTGGCATACACTTACTTCTCTTCAAGTGTTTAAGAAACCTTGTGTTTTATTCAAGTCATGTCCTTTCTTCCATGGGGAGTATGATCACGTATTGGAATTATCCATCTTTATATTCTTTAAGATCTTATCTTGTTAAGCATTTTGACCAATTCTAATTAATCGCTTAAACGATTTGCTTATATCTATAGAGATTTTTGATTTCAAGATGTTAAATGTCTGTTCCCCAAAATCTTTCATTAACAAAACATGCTTTCTCCAGAGTATAATCCTTTACACTTTGTAAACTTGGAATGTGATTTCCCATGATAATTATATCATCAGCATATAAGATGAGGAATGTAACATTACTCCCACTATCCTTTTGATATACACATGGCTCATCAAGATTTTGAATAAATCCAAACTTTTTGATTTCCTCATCTAATCTTTTATTCTAGCTTCTTGATGCTTGCTTAAGACCATAAATGGATCTTTGAAGCTTGCATACTTTTCTGGGATGATTAGGATCAACAAAACCTTTAGGTTGTACCATATAAATGTCTTCATCAAGATAACCATTTAAGAAGGCAGTTTTGACATCCATTTGCCATATCTCATAATCATAGAACGCCGCTATAGATATGAGAATCCTAATAGCTCTAATGTCAGCGACAGGTGAGAACTTTTCTTCATAATCAACCCCGTAGAGTTGAGTATAACCCTTTGCTATAAGACGAGCTTTATAGATGTGTACAACGCCATTCATGTTAGTCTTTTTCTTAAAAATCCACTTACTCCCAATAGTCTTACAATTAGGAGGAAGATCGACCAAGACCCATACCATATTGTCTATCATGGATTGCATTTCCGCATTCATAGCATTGAGCCACTTATTAGATTTTGGATCTAACATTGCAGCCTTATAGCTAGTGGGTTCATTAAGATCCCCTAGACTATGCTCCTCCACATCTACATTTAGACATAAGCGTGTTGGTGCTCGATGTGTCCTTTGAGACCTACAAACAGAAATCACTTCTGTCACACCCCGTAAATTCCCGGTTAGTATTCCGACCCATTCCGGTCATCTATTTTAACTTTTATACGTTACGTTTAAATCTGGCAATTTACCGAGGAACTAAACTGCGTAAAAACTAAGAAACGTCATCGGACGCGTTCCGGCATCGGTTAAAAATTTATTTAGGCATTATATGTGTTATATTAGCTTTCCTGAGTGTTTCGTGATTTTTAATCACTTCCAATATTAATTTTAGGGCTTTATTTCTTAAATTACGTTTATCGCGTTTTTGAACAAACGGAACCCTGAAAACACGAAATCTTTTCTTGTAAACTCAAGTTATCATATTTCTCGTATCATACTAATAAAAATTTCATTTACCTCTTTTCCCTAGCCAAATGTGGCGCCTAAACCACAACAACATGTATACTTGAACTCTAAATTAAAGATTTGGCATATTATTTTGAAACATGCACCCATGTGTGCATATGAACTTGGAAAATGACCCATGAGAGTGTCACTCTCATGTGTATACTTCTCATACAACACTTGCATGTATTCCGTCCAGGCCCCGTCTGGGGGTGTGACAGATTGGTAATCAGAGCCAAGGTTATAGAGAACCAGGTAGTTATACTAGGTCTGGTCTATAACCAGTATGTGATCCTAAGTGCCTCTATCTGTGCTTACATGTTGTCTATCCTTGCTGCATACATATATATGAGATTTCTATATATACTTAAGAGTATTACATACTGCCATATTTACCTTGCCATTCATTTTAGCATTTCTTTATGCCTTGCATGGTTTCATATAAAGGATATTTATATAAACTTTTGCTTGTGCAGATCATGGCAGCTTCAGCTATCATTATTTCTTCTGATTCTTCAGATAAGAGTGTGGGATCACCGTCCTCTCGGGTTATTCTTTTTGGTGATATTCCTATTGTTATTCCTTATACTTCTGTGGTTGCTCCAGAGACTTCTACTATTGCTCCTGTTACTTCATCTGCTGCTCCTATGGTTGAGACGACTCGTGTTGCTTCACCCACTGGATTGTGTGGCTTGGTTCCCTATTCGGGTTCCGATTCTGATTCACCAGATGAGATGTCTTCACCAGAGCACATTTCCTCGCTACCAGCTACTTCACCATTCTTATGCACCGATTCTTCTGAGGCTCCTGATTCTTCTGATGGACCACCATCGCAGGACCCTTATGTTGCTACCGTTGCTCGTTGGAGGAGCAGGGTAACAGCACGTCCATCATCATCATATGAGTTTCCTATTGCTCCTGTTACTGCCCCACTCGGGATTCATCGACGATCAGCGATTCTTATCCGACCCAGGGAGGCTATTCCTTTTGGGCGACCTTACCGCACCCATCTTAACGGGTCGCGTAAGTTGTTGACTGCAAGGAAGAGAGTTAGACCTTTACCAGCTCACAGATTAGCATCGAGGCATGCATCACCTCGTTCTTCAGATCATCACTCATCTCCTTCCAGTTCATCTTCGGATTCTTCGCCAGATCATTCTTTGGGTTTGGATGCATCAAATCAGGCTCATTCTGGATCTTCGACTAGAGATGTATCACCCAGATTGTGTTACCTTCCGAGGAGAGCACCACGACGTAGTGAGGCATTTCGTCGTTGGTGTGCTGCTCCATTATCTACTTTGTATCCACCGACTACATCAGAGTCATCATCAGGAGATTCATCAGAGAGACCCATGCATTTATCTTCACATTCTGCTGGACCATCTCGCAAGAGATGTAGATCCCCGATTGATTCAGTACCATTATCCATGCCAGTTACAGGATCATTAGCTCCTACCCGTGCTGATGTCTTACCACCTCGTAAGAGGTTCAGAGATTCATATTCATCAGAGGCTAGCATGGAGGAGGATGCGGATATTGGTCCTACAGAGGCTGGGGTTGATATGGAGTTAGGTAGTGGTGATGGGGATGATGTTAGAGATCATGTTGAGATCAACCTTAAGGATGTTGGGGATGACACAGAGGAGTATGAGGCTGACGCCAGTGCTGGAGACACGGTTGAGGTAGGTATCGACCCTATGTCCGCACCGATAGTTGAGGAGGAGATTGTAGAGCCAGCTGGAGAGGATTCTTCTGATTCGTCTGGCACTAGGGATGGCAGTGTTAGGTCAGTGGAGGATATGCCGGTTGACTTGGATGATGTTGTGCGTGACTTTTACCATCACATGTCTGAGGTTCGTATTGATAGGATTGTTGGGATTGAGTCTGCTCAGAGACGGTTGGAGACCGATCAGTTGACAGCTAGTGGAGACAGAGCTAGGATGGCCGAGAGGATATATA
Organism: Tanacetum coccineum; assembly: GCA_026074375.1. Classification (NCBI taxonomy): domain Eukaryota; kingdom Viridiplantae; phylum Streptophyta; class Magnoliopsida; order Asterales; family Asteraceae; genus Tanacetum; species Tanacetum coccineum. Next base: position 13,389 of record BQNB010064501.1, on the reverse strand, counting down.
GCTTGAGGTTGGAGAACCTCAAGGTTCGTGCTATGTTGGATATTGAGAGGGATCGTGTGAGCAGCCTTCGTCTTCATATGTCCCTTTCACAGGAGGAGTTTCGTCAGATTCGTAGGGATTGTGATGATGCTCGAGGGAGACTTAGGAGGTTGGAGTCGTATCTTGAGAGGCGTTTTGGTTTTCGTCCATAGTCTAGTTGCACCCTGATCATGTAGGACATTAGGCCAATGGTTAGGTCTAGATATTAGCAGTAAATAATTGTGGATCATGAACCTATTTTGGATTTGGTTGTAATCAAATTATGCTTTCATCTATGAAATAAAAAGCTTGTTTTGATTCTCTCGCTTATTTATCTATATTGTTATTTATTCTTCCTGGCGAACGTGTTACAATTAAATTTTCTTCATAGCATGTACTAAATTATCGTTACCTAATGATTGTGTATTCGCTTCAAAATCTCACTATGGGTTGTGTCTTGTGATGTAGAACAATGACAAACACTCATTCCGGGATGACCCACGCCGCAATTGAAGAAATGATCAACCAACGTGTGAACGCAGCTCTAGAAGCTCATCGAGTTAATGAAGATCTTTAAAATCGGGAATGGGATGACAATGGAAAAGGTACATGGAACAGGAATGGGAAATGCAATGGAAAATGGTAATTGGAAATGGTAATGGGAATGACAATGGAATGGTAATGAAATGATATGGAAATGGGAAACAATGGAGGCGACAAAACAGTGCGGTAATGAGAAACAACAATGTAATGGAAGAGGCGATAGGTTGGGTTGCTCATAATGTACTTACCAAGACTTCGTGAAGTGTCAACCATTAAGTTTTAAAGGAACTGAAGGTGTGGTTGGTCTGATAAGGTGGAGTGAAAAGATGGAAACTGTGTTCCACATCAGCAACTGTCCGAAGAGATATCAAGTGAAGTATACCACCTGTACTTTACTCGACAGTGCATTAACCTGGTGGATCTCACAAGAGGGTGAAAAAAATAAAAAAAACCATTCGGAACTGATTGCTTGCATACGCTTTGTTATGGAGAGAGCTACATGAAGCGATGTTCGATGTATATTGCCTGAGAAATGAGATCCAAAAGATGGAAACCGAGTTGTGGAATCTGTCGGTGAAAAACAATGACATCGCTAATTACACTCAAAGGTTCCAGGAACTCACCATGATGTGCACCAAGATGGTTCCCGAGGAGGAAGATCGAGTGAAGAAATTCATTGGAGGTCTTCCTGATAACATCCAAGGAAATGTGATTGCTGCAGAACCTACAAGACTACAAGATGCCGTTCGAATTGCTAACAACTTGATGGACCAAAAGCTGAAGGGTTATGCTGTAAGAAATGTAGAGAACAAGAGGAGATTAAACAACAACTATGGAAATAACCATGGGCAACAACCACCCCACAAACGACAGAATACTAGAGGACAGAATGTTGCTAGAGCCTATATGGCTGGTAACAATGAGAAGAGGGAATATAAAGGTACTTTGCCCTTCTGCAACAAGTGTAAGCTTCATCATGTAGGCCCTTGCACCATAAGATGTGGGAAGTGCAACAAGATTGGACATTTGACCTGAAATTGTAAGGTTACCAATTCCGCCACTTCTACCCAGAGAGGTCAAATGGTGAATCAGAGGGGTGTGACTTGTTTTAAGTGTGGTGCACAAGGGGTGTGACTTATGTGAGGTGCTAGTATGTATTTTCCGTTCTTTTAATTAACGAGGTCTAGAAGGTTATATTGTAAAATGCTTTTAAAGAATAGGTTAAATGCTCCCGATATTACTATTTTCTAGGTAGAAAAGCCCCTTTGCTTGAGGACAAGCAAATCCCAAGTGTAGGGGTATTTGATGAGGTGTCATTTAATATACTTTTTAACCCCCTAAATCATGCAATTATGCCAAAATTATGTACTAAATCGTTTCTTTTTGTGTTTTTAGCACTTGGATGGCTTTTGGAGGAAATACACGTGACTTGGACTCATTTGGAGAAAAAACAGACAAGACTACGGACCTACACCAAAACTCTTAAAGATTTATGTTCATAGAGCGTGGAGACGACATCACCAAATACATGTGACGCTGTCACAGTCCCTTTAGTGATGGTGTCAGAGATTTGACGACGACGTCAGAACGTAACTGGCCCAAAGGAACTTTAGAAGATTTGGTGTCACAAGATAAAGACCCTTTCAACTTGCACGCGAAGTAGTAGATATTGTTTTGATCATAACTTCTTCATACGAACTCGGATTTTGACGAACTTAGTGAAAAAGTCATGGTGACGGCGTCCCTTGTTATTGGTGACGCCGGTTAACATGTGGTATCAAGAGCTCATGGTTACTTAGTGTTAGTGGTTTGCTTATTCGAACTTATTCAATCTTATTTTTGTTAAATTCGTCCTTGTTTTCTCTCTTTAAGCCATGACTTATTTTTCTTCTTGTGTTTTGATTCCTAAGTGTGTTTAAGCACTAGTTTCCTAGCTTGTTTGTTGCTTATAAACGGCTTATCAAGAATCATACATAGCGTTTTTGGTTTTTGTGTTCGAAAGTCTTGAAAAAACGCATAGAAAAATCATAAGTTTTAACTTTTTTTATGTTGTTTCGGGCTATCTACTTGTACTTCTTTGATTCAAGCACTTATCCGTAGCTTAATCTATATTCAAACCTTGGATCTTATAGTTTTTTTCTCTTAGTTCGAAGTTTATTTTAAGGAGTTCTTGCTAGAGGTTTGACATAATCAAGCACCTATCTTAGTAGCGGTTTGGAGTGTTTGTTCTCGTAGGTTTGTTTTCTAGCCGATTTGGTACAACAAGGTGTGTACTTGGCTTGTCTTGTAGTCGAGTTGTGGCTAGCAAACAAAGGAATGAAAAACGACTTGTACTTGCTTGAAAGTGACTTGTGGCAGCAGCGGTTTGCCATCTAGCGTAGAGGTTTGGCAAGTTGTTAGGTAGCGATTTGGTTTAAACCGTAGAGGTTTGATACAGGGTAGCGGTTTGCCAATTCTTATAGGTAGCGGTTTAGTTAACTAAGCTACATAGCGGTTTGTTACAGGTACAAGTAGCGGTTTATATATCTTGGTCCTTCCTAAATGTTACTCTGCCAAATTTGAAACTCCGTAGCGGTTTGGTGAATTGTCAAAGTAGCGGTTTAGTAAAACAGTCTTTGGTAGCGGTTTGACTTAGGTAGCAGTTTGCTGTGGTAGCGGTTTGCTGTGGTAGCGGTTTGCTATGGTAGTGGTTTGCTGTGGTAGCGGTTTGCTTTGGTAGCGGTTTGCTTTGGTAGCGGTTTGCTTTGGTAGTGGTTTGCTTAGGTAGCGGTTTGAGTACACGTAGAGGTTTGGTACTGCCAGCGGTTTGCTTAGTATTGGCAGCGGTTTGCTCTACCTTCTTGGCAGTGGTTTGCCTCAATGTGCCAGCGGTTTGATAACATTTCAAGACCATTTCTTTACTAGACAAACTTCCATGACAAACATTATTGGACTATCATTAATCAAAGACCACTAATCTACACTTGAACTTAAAAGATCATTAATCCTACAATAACAACAAACAATCATCATTTCACGGTTTCTTCTTGACTATGTCATAGATTTGTAAAATCCCGTGAATCTACAAGGACTTCATCACTTTAACTTTAATCATAATCACTAAAACGATCCTACCTTATCATTTCACATCACTCTTACAATGTCGACTCAACAAGACATTTATGCAACCGGTTCCGAAACCCTCCCTCCTATGCTTAACAAGGACAATTATGTTCCATGGCCGTCTCGTATTCTTTGTTATGCTAAGAGTAGACCAAACGGAAAGCTCTTGTTAATTCAATCATGAATGGTCCTTTTGTAAGACGAATGATTCTTGAACCAGGAGATCCAGACCTTGAAGTTCCTGTTCCTGAAACATTTCATGAACAAACCGATGAGGAACTCACTGAAAAGGAATTTAAATAGATAGAAGCTAATGATCAAGCAATTCAGACTATTCTCTTGGGTCTTCCTGAAGACATCTATGCTGCTGTAGATAGTTGTGAAACTGCTCAGGAAATCTGGTTACATGTTCAGCAAATGATGAAAGGTTCTGATATTAGGGCTCAAAACAAAAAGGCCAAGCTATTTAATGAATGGGAAAGGTTCACTTCTACAGATGGAGAATCGATTGAATCCTACTATCATCGTTTCTCAAAGCTAATGAATGACTTTAAACGAAACAAACATTTCCTAGAAAAGATAGCCAGCAATCTCAAGTTCATTACCAATCTTCAACCAGAATGGAAACGACACATCACCACTGTTCGCCAGACCAAGAATTTACATGAAGTGGATTACACTCAGATATATGACTTCTTGAAGATGAACCAGGGAGGGAGGACGACATAGCAAACAATATACTTCCAACTATAAAAAAAAACTAACGTTTACTATTTAAGTGACGAATAAGGGCCAAAATGATTGCAAAATACACTATGATCCATTTGAGCTTGATGGACATTCTAGAATCTTATAATTTTCTTGTGTTTTCACCCAGATCACCTTACCAATAGTCCTACATACAACAAGTCACTTCCCAACAACAACTACAACCCTACCACTATCATTTAACAAAATATTGCAACAACATTATGCTTATCTTTAAGACATTTTTAATCCTACTACTGCTATGACAACAAACATTGTTCTAATTGCTAAGCATTCAATACTCTCTACACCAGCACAAATCAAAGAACTTCATCACCCACGTAAACAGTCAGAATTGCACAACCAGGTATGAATATGGGGCAAGATAAACAGATACAAATTGTTGGAGGAAATCGAGGGAATCAGTTAGGACAGTATGCAGGGAAGAATGCAGGGAATCAGGTTGTGCAAAATGCAGTTCAGAATCCAAGTATTCAGAATATAGGAAATCAGAATGGGCTTATTGTTGTTCAAGGAATTGCTAATCAGAATGGGAATGGTAATGTTGTAGCAACACGGGCTGAGTGAAATGGTATTGGGGGGGGTCATAGGAAATCAGATTAGGTGATTACAATGAGGGTTTAGGTCATTTATGTACGGAACTGCACAGTCAGGACCCACGAGAAGAGATGCTGCTTTCTTCAGAATCAGTTGTTGATTGCTGAAAAGGAAAGATAGCTCAGGGATCTAACTCTAAGCTGAAGAATTTGATCTGATAGCTGCTGCAGGGGATTTGGATGAGATTGAGGAAGTCAATGCAAACTGCATATTGATGGCTAATCTGCAACAAGCATCGACATCCGATACTCAGACTGACAAAGCTGTTTATGGACTTCAAAATGGCACAGCCTGAGGTACAAAACCATATGTAAAGATGCTAAAATAATGATATCTTTAATATGTATACACAAAAAGAGCGTATACTGTTGAACTACTCGAGCCCAATTCTGAACCACGTAGTTACAAAATGATAGTAAATGTTATCTTAAGGCTCGATGAGTGAACAATGGGAAGGAACACTAGATAAGTTTTGGTACTAATGAGGAAACACGTGCGTATCATGAATCATTATTAAATAATTTAGTTGTCTAAGTTGAGAAAGTTAACACGGTCAATCGCAAAATGAAAGAAACAATGCCGAATTGACCACTGAGCTTGCCATATATAAAAATCAAAGAAAAAAATGTTTTGAAGATCAGTCAGAAAAGTATGACAAATTTAATGTTATAAAAAGTCTGTTTATCAAGAACAATGTTTAACCAAAAGATAAATGCTCTCCATTTAAGTCCTGCTAAACAAATAACAACTTTGAATGAGGAAATTGCAAACCTTAATAATCAGTTTTCAAAAGAAAAATCAACTATTTCCTTCCTTCAAGAAGAAAGGAAAAGGTTGAAGATTGATTTCAAAACACGTAAAGACGAGCTTTTTGACAAACAAATTCTTCTTGAGAATAGGATAAAGGAATTGGAAAATATTTTGGTCAAAACGGGTCAATCGATTCAAACGATGCATATGCTTACACCTAAGTCAGACTCGTTTTACCACCCTAAATCATTAAAGCCATATGTTCAACCTCTCAACAAGTCACATTGTTATAGGAATGGACTAGGAAGTTACAATTTAAGTAACTCCCCCACATTGACGTGACTTCCCCCACATTTCTATGATTAGGTTGCCTATTAAACCCAGATCTTGGGATCTCAAATCAACTGGGTTAGGTTTTCCTTCATAGGAACTCATTCCTTCAAGGGATTTAGTCCCATTCCTTTAGACGACTTACTAACTAACTCTCTGCTTAAGCCTTTCGTAAACGGATCCGTGATGTTATCCTTTGACGCCACATAGTCAATTGACATAACTCCTGTTGAGAGTAGTTTTCGTATCGAGTTATGTCGACGACGGATGTGTCTGGACTTTCCATTATACATTGTGCTATGAGCTTTGCCAATTGCCGATTGACTATCACAATGTATACTAATGGCCGTTACCGGTTTAGGCCACCTTGGTATGTCCTCTACGAATTGACGTAGCCATTCCGCCTCTTCTCAGCATTTATCTAACGCGATAAATTCTGATTCCATCATGGACTTAGCTATAACAGTTTGCTTGAATGACTTCCAAGATATAGCAGGTCCCCCTAGTGTAAACACATATCTACTAGTCGATCTAGAATCTTTTATGTCAGATATCTAATTTTCATCACTGTATCCTTCGATAACAGCAGGACGTCTGTCATAATGCAGTCCATAATCGCGACTGTATCTTAGATAATGAAGTAACGTAGTCATAGCTTTCCAATGTGCATTACTTGGATTACTAGTATACCTACTTAGCCTACTAACAGCATATGCTAAGTCAGGTCGGGTACTTGTCATCGAATACATTAATATGCCAATAATTATTGAATACTCTAATTGGGCAACACCTATGCCTCTATTTTTAGATAGATGCAAACTGGTGTCAATTGGAGTTCTAGCTAGGCTGGAATCCCCCACATTATGAGTATTAAGAATTTTGTCCACGTAATGTACTTGACTCAACACAAGTCCATTCTGAGTTCGTATGATCTTTATACCAAGGATCACATCAGCCAAACCCATATCTTTCATGTCAAACTTTGATTTTAACATGACTTTAGTAGATTTGATCATCTTGTCGTTTCTGCCAACGATAAGCATATCATCAACATATAGACACAAAATTACATATCCATTATTTGTGTCCTTTACATAAACACACTTGTCGCATTCATTAATTTTGAATCCACTCTCTAACATGGTGTGGTCAAACTTTTGATGCCATTGTTTGAGAGCTTGCTTTAAGCCATATAATGACTTAACAAGCCTACAAACCTTGCCCTCTTGTCCAGGAGCTATGGAACCCTCAGGTTGGTTCATATATATTTCTTCTTCTAAATCTCCGTTTAGAAATGCCGTTTTCACATCCATTTGGTGAATTTCCAAATTTCTTAATGCGGCAATAGCAATGATCATTCTAATAGAGGTTATTCGCGTAACCGGCGAATAAGTATCAAAGTAGTCTAGACCTTCACGTTGTCTAAACCCTTGGATTACCAATCTTGCTTTATATTTGTCAACGGTGCCATTGTTGGGAATTATAGATTTGATGAGACAAAAGAACAAAAGAATGAAACAAGAAGGACTTAATCGACAAATTGGAATT
>BQNB010064500.1:17661-29807 GCA_026074375.1 Tanacetum coccineum | reverse complement strand
CACAAATCAGCCTTACAAATTTCTTGAGCTTGCTTGTACTTCTTTTTTTATTCCGTAAGCACGTTTTGGCCTAAAAAAAATGCAATAACCCATTTCAATTCCTGTACATCATCTGTAAATCTATTTACGACATCAATTATTAAACCAAGAAATAAGTTACCTATATGAGCAAGTGCTTATTGATGTAAAAACAGTTGTGAGCACAAAAGATGATCTGTTAAAGAATTCTATATTTTACCTTTTCTTTTTATATCTTGTTCTATATTTTACCTTTTTTTGCATTGTAAGCCTACTTTACACTTTAAACTTCTATATAAAATACTCTTTAATGAGATCTTCAAATAAACCGTAGAAACACGAATCTTGATTCATATGATCCATTGAATACAATAAACAACACCTAATCTAGTACATTGACAACCTTATTATTCTGACTTAAAACAAAAAAAACAACAAACAAGAACACACATGGTTGGATAGGTGTTGTTAAACAACATCATTCGAGCATCTATATTGCCCTGTAATTGTTAATGAAGTTTTGCTTTTCAGCAATGCTTCTCAATAATTCTTGTCTTGCTCTGATCAAGTTGTTTGTTGTACGCATATCCGCTTCATGTGTCATTAGTAGAGCGTGTATTCCGTAGCTATTAAGGCTCATTGTAGGCATATTCTGCAACATTGTTATTTGTATCTCACGGATACGCATTTGTTCAAAATAACAAGTTAAGTTGGCCAACATTTGTTCAAAATACGCATTTGTTTTAGCTCTTCTAGTTTTATTCTTGGAATGTTGATGTTCATTGTTCCACCGTTGATGTACGTTGTGTCTTTTGTGTTATCGAGGACCAATTGACCATTATTGTGAACCAAAAACTTGAAATTGGTTTGCGTATATAGTGTGATAGGTATTGTTTTATTAATAAAACCTAGATCACCAAGAAGTTCATAGTAATTGAACTTTTTGTTTTTTTTGTTTTTGCATACAATGTAGAAAAGAGAGTGATTCTTTAAGTTTTTTTTAGTGGCTTCTAAAATGATAACTGCAAATGATTCCTCCAATGACCCATCGTTTGGAATGAGCACCGTGCTTAGATCTATCTGATGATGAGAAACAAAAAGCTGGATCTTACCAGCAACCCTTGCAATGTCGTACATAACATTTGTATCATAATCATTCTTAATTTGTTTCAAACCTGACAATGTGTTGTTTGGTGGCAACGTGTAATACAAAGTAGTGAACCGTCTTGATATTTTTCTGGTAAGATAGGTAATCATATCTGCAAAATCTGTTGGTAGAACATTTATATTGAGTATTGAACCATTTTGATAGGTTAGTGGGCTAAGTTTAAAACCGCCGTTGTGATGTACCTTGAACTAGAAAGTAGTATTATTAGACGTCGACATTTTGTCAAAGAAAGAAGTTTGAAATGAAATTTTATTTGTCAATCTTTTTGGTTGTATACATGTATATATATACTATTTTTTAGTGCAAAGTTGATACGTCATGTTGTTGTCCGAAATGATATGTCATTTCGTTGTCTGAATAAAGCATTTTATTGAGTTGTCAACTCAATGTTAATTGTTACAGCCTACATCAAGGAAATATGATGAAAAAAGTAAATTAGAATACAACAACACAATCATAATTTCTAGTTATTTAGTAACTAGTCAAATAACTTTTTTGAACAAGAAGGTTTTCCATGTTTTTCCTTTTTGCTTCCTTCATCTTTGTGCTGGTCGGCCACAACAAGTGGGGATATCTCCACCCGTGAAACATACACGTGTAGTCGGTTTTGATGAGATTGAGCATACGTGAGTAACATGTTGCGGTCTTGTAAAGCATCAGCCAATGGTACAAGACCTGAATCCAAACTACAATTTGGTTTTCTTAAATAAAGAAAAGTGGCGGAGTTTTCATCGTAACCCAAAGAGTATGTTAAAATTCTTTTCACTTGAATTGTTGAAAATTTTTCCAACTCTACAGGATCTACAGTAGCAACCAGCCCACCAACGAAACTTCTTCTGGGGGGACTAGTGAACCTTCCATAATGGTGTAGTAGAACTTTGCAAGTCATTGTTTGAACTCTAAAATGAGTTTTGTTTATGAATGTAATGTTGTTGTGAAAGTTGAACCATAAGAATGTGGTTTATATAGTGTGAGTGGTTACCCGTGTTTATTGTTTCTTTTTATTATATTTTTGCAACCTTGAAATGAAATACATGACAACATTCGTACATGACAACATTCGTACTATATATTAAATAACTAACAAAATAAAAACATGATAACATTAAAAACATACAAATTGTTACAAACCAAATGAGTTAAACCAACTATTTGAAGCATTATAGTTTAGATCATCTAGATGCTGAGATGCTTGGTTTTGAGATTCGTATTGATCATACATTTGTGCTGACTGTGTGTGATTTACATCATATGGTTGAGATGTGTTATTGTTATATTGATCGTATGGCTGCGATGGGTATGTGTTTTGACCATGTGGATACGATGAGTATTGGAAAGTGTTGTCATATTGTTGGTGTGGGTTGTGGAATGATGGTTGTTCATATCTTGGAATTTGTTGTTCATGTTGTGTTCGTATGTTTATAGGTGGGTCAAAGATAAATGGTTTATTGCAATTATCACGTCTGTGTCCTGCTTGTTTGCATCTCGTACAATGTATCAGTCTAGGCTCCTCACCTTGTGATTTTATTCGGTTTGTATTTTTTGGACGACCTAGTTGTGGGTTGTCCATCCTAGGAGGTATAACTTTCTGAATATGTTGTGGAAATTCCCATTCTTAAACATTCCTAATAAGATGGATTGGTTCAGCGTAAGTGCCTTGATATTTTGGTTTTTTCAACCAATCTGATACTTACTGGACACAATCAGTCAAACCCAAATACCTTGTAACAGCTATAACGTGACCACATGGTAACCCGGAAAGCTGCCATTTACGACATTGACATGTGCCTGTCTGTAAGTCGACTTGACGATTATATCTCCCGTCATAAACTTGGTATTGATGATCAGTAACACCACAAACAACCCATTTTGCGCTTTTCATCATTTTTTTTGCACTTTGTTTGCCGCCCAATGAGTAATTTCATACGTCATATTTTCTACATTTAAACATAAAATAAATGAATATAGTAGGTCATATTCGAGGCAAAAATGATGCAATGATTTATGTTTTAAAAAGTAAATACCTGCGAGTTTGCGACGTTTATAGTACCAATCTTGCACCATTGCACGATATGTCTCTGCTAACTTTATCACCGGTAGCTTCCTATACACTACAGTACAAGCATTAACAGACTCCACACTATTCGATGTCAAATAGTTGTAACGCACTAGTGGGCAATGCGCTCTTGACCATCTCTAGGGACCAACTTGATAAAGTTTATCGTACGCATCAGGCTGAATATCCTGTAGATGGCTCATGTTGCTTGAAAATTCTTCTGTTGTGTAAGCCTTGCACATTTTCCAGAATAGAGCCTTTGTTTTATCTCTTTTCAAAGATAGGTTCATCATTAAATGACGACAACATACAGCATGATATGCTAAAGGGAATTTATTTTGTACTGCTAAAGCTATAGCAGCATGCCTGTCAGATATGAATAGCAAATTGGAGTTATCACCTATACATTCTTTAAGTACAGACATCCACCATGACCAACATGGACTTGTTTCCCCTTTGCATATACCAAAAGCAATTGACACAATCTGGTTGTTTCCATCCATGCCGACAGCTATCAGATTTGTTCCTTTGTATTGACCCTTTAAGTGTGCCGCATCTATTATAAGCAATGGTCGTAAATAATTCACGAACGTACGAATCTGAAATTAAAAAACTTTATAATTTTTTTATGGTAACCTACTATTATTTAATAAATAAAAAAGATGATCGTGACTTACCGACGCACCAAGGGCAATGAATAACATCTCGAAAACTCCTTTTTCGTCTGTTTTTATACGTGTTACTGTCCCTTCGTTTTTTCGTTCTAGATTATAACAATAATAAGGAAAGCATCTCAAAAGATTCATACGATGAACCCCTTATCTGTTGTATACAACAATCCTTCCCTCTCACTGCTTGTTGGTAAGATATATTTATTTTATACTCTGACATTATATCTTGTTGTGTATCTTTCCCTTTTAAAACACGCTTACCATCTTGTAACTTGAGGGAGTGAGATGTGAGCAATTACTTTTTGTTTGCATTTCGATGGTTGGGATAATTTTGGGTTTTTTGAACATGTGTGAACATCATAAAAAAAATAATGGCTAAACTTTTACAGTTTTCCCCACCGTGAAGCACAATCATCCACCACATTCATTAAAATGAAAGCAATTCAATGCATACCTTTCTGGTGCTGACCTATTCCTTCAAAAAATTGTAACCCTCGTCTAAAGCTTTAATCTAATGGCTAAACTAAAGCTTCTTATTTTTCAAATTTTGACCAACCTAACTCTGTTTCATTTTAAATGTTTGAAATCATAGGTTTGGACTTGTACAATGGTGTATCTGGAATGACTTGTTTTAAAAGACGACAATTATTTCAGCCAATTCTGGTAATTGGTAGTGGGGGTTGTCATCCACAACATTATAGAATTCATTTTTTTCATCTTCATATTCTATAGTCTCCAACGCAAAGACATTCTTGTTTTTCGAATAAAGGACTCATTTTGATGAATTGATTCGTTATTATGAATACTCACTAGTATTTCCCAAAATTCAAATCCAGACCTTGTTGTTGAAAGACGTTATTTGTAATAAAATTAGATGTTCGATGTTTTCTAAGTTGTTGTTCAAAGAAATATATAAAACGTGTTTTCCTTGATGGTTACTCTCAAAAACCTTTAGTATCGAATAAATGTCCATAGTATGAGAAACATACAAATGATCTGCTCACAATCTTTAAATTACAATGCACATTCAACAAAAAACTGTACCACCGTGGTCGTCGGTTTATATCAAATTATCGTCTATTAGACGAAAGCTATGCATGATAAAATAAAATGATAATTGCATCCAAATTGAACTTCTTCATCACCATTTCATGTAACATGAGAACGTACAAATGTCTTCAAGCAAAATGAACCTTCGATTCATTCCAATGACAATGAAACCAAAACATTTAAACATTCAAATATTGATCCCATTTTTTAATAATTATCAAATCATGATGTTTTATTATCAGTTTGAAGTGACTATGATTATCTATATAAATATATATAATATATATATATTAAAAATACATATATAATATATATAAATATATTATATATAAATATAATATATATCTGATGTGTGTGTTTATTAGACAAATGATTCCGGAATAATGTATTGATTAGCAACAAGTCATAAGAAATTTGTATTCCAACACTTAGGCAGTATGTAGCGATTATACAAAATTGACATTTGAACAATGACATTTCTCAAATGAATGAATAGAAACATTGACTAGTACAAGTCAAAGAAATTTATAAAACACTTAGAGCATTTGTAGCAGAGATTTAAAGACATGATTAGACATTGTCGATGTACTTGTTGAACTAGTAATTGATTATGTCCAAAATTCGTCAGACGATTTGTCATATCCTTCAAGTGAATTAATCAAAATCATGTCATAAATCACGTAAAATACAAAGTGATAAAATCAACTTTAAATGATTTGTCAAATCTGTTAGTGATTTGTCATATCTGTCAGTGAATTGTCAAAATCATGTCATAAATCACGTAAAATACAAAGTGATAAAATCAACTTTAATGATTTGTCAATCTGTCATGATTTGTCAAAATCAAATTAAAGACACAATCAAGAACACATCAAATAAAATAAAATTACAAATTACAATAAGCGATTACTCACACAAACCGAATTTTAAAAAAAAAACATAACGCTGTAAATTACAACAATAGATAACCGACAAAACACTAGTGCAAGTTTTAACATTAATTATTAGTTGATTATTTGTTCAGTAAGAAGAATTTATGAATCTTTGAATTGACCAATGAAAAATGAATCACGGTTTGCTTCAACAACCATTTTTTTGAAAATACTCAATGTTGGATGGAAAGACTTGTAGAGAGCGAAAACCATTGCAGTACAACCGTGAGCTTCCACGAATGGTTGGTTATCTTACTGCATACCAAGAATTTGAGATAATGACCTCTTGTGTGAATGGTGAATAGCATACTACATGATGAAAGAAAACCACCTTCAACTTCTAACGCCCATGCATAAATAAAACGAAAATTCCTGAAATCAAAGCTTCCAGAAATAATAATAGAGTCTCCTAGTTGGGAAATATAGTACGGAGGTGAAAACTCCCCAACTCGTACCTGTTCAGGCATGTCTTGTACATAAAATTGGTGATTAACCAAATCAAATAAAACTATCAAGTAGATTTTGTAGAAATACCATCATCGTTATAAAACTTTCTGACCAATCCAGAATATTGTACCATCTATTACTACTTGACCTCCCGTTTTATTCTTATTGATTCACGTGGCAAACAGTCATAATCAAGATTATACCAAGTTCTAGAGCTTAATGTAGACACTGACACATACCATGGACCGTTAGTGTATAACGGGTAATTTTTGTCTTTCAAAATGGTTTGTCTCTAGAGAGGGAACCAGACAAATCCAAAACCAAATATCATTTTTTGTGAATCAGGCTATACGTGTATACGGAACTGTATTCCCACCGATTTTTTATTATGGGTTTCCAAAGGAGAAGCAGTGCAATTTTCGCCAAAGGCAAAACCTCCAACAACTTCAGATGAAGCAACTGGTGTAAGAGAGAAAATATTTAAATTAGAATCCATATGCCTAAAGGCTAAGTTTTCATCTACAGAATACATAAAACCATGATTATCATGCTTATAGCTTAAATTAAAACAACAACTATTGTCTACGAACACCGTAGTTACGAATGAATTCGAAATTGTCAATGGAAAACATCCATTGCTTTGACACAGCAAACCTAAATTGAAGTAAAGACCTTTCAAAGTAAGTCTATTGATGATATCCATATTTGAATGTCAAAATGAATTTGCGGACATATCTTCTTTTTTTTATAAATAAGGTACGGTTTTAGTTTTGTGGTATGGATTCTAAAAACTTTAATTTTAAAAAATTTGTAACTAAAGTGTTATTTATAGTTTAAAAAAAACCAACAAGATTGTCAGATAATGTCATAAATCGCTACAAAAAATAAGTGATGAAAGAAATGTCATTGTCTTGTCAAATCAATGTTTTAGTACAGTTATTGAATAGTCAAATCCATAACAGGATTGTCAGATAATGTCATAAATCGCTACAAAAAATAAGTGATGAAAGAAATGTCATTGTCTTGTCAAATCAATGTTTTAGTACAGTTATTGAATAGTCACATCCAAACCATGATTGTCATAAACAAAAAAAAAAAAATATATTCATACATTATATATAAGTTATACGATATATTCATATACAACATTCTCTAAACTACTAACATAGCAATAGGATCATCTCTCCAAAAAAATTTAACTTATTTTACAATTTTAAGACATTTGAGAAGGTTGATTTTTTACGATGATATGACGTACTCAATGCTACTTGAATCGTTGTGACTAATTTAATTTAGATCCAAATTGTCCGGTACAAATAATCTTATAATCTCCCTACAAATGAAAGAGATATTAAAAATGACGATGATGTCGGATTCTTTATTGATTGTGCTACTAATTCTATATCTGATGAAATACAAATATGTACAATCGTCAAAAAAGATGACTCAAGGATAATACCCCACCCCGGTCCAGTGGTAATCTTCAAAAGGTAGTGGCGCGAAAAAAGCAGACGTTCAGGCAAGGGGTTCATCAAAACATATAGTACAACCCAGGAGTATGTACAGGAAAGTAAATGAAAGAAGTGTCCGAAGATGATCATGTTTAATGCAAGGTCCATGGCTACACGCGATTGTCTCATCTCATAGAGAAGGCACAGAGTTATCCTGGTTACTTAGGCGTATATGAAAAAAAATTGCATCAAAGGTAAACTTGAATTAGTGGTTGTCGAATGTCTAGACTTTGTACCCAAAATACATTGGGAAACATGAACAGTTACACTAAAAGATCCAACAGGCTACAATGGGAGGACTATTCATTACAAAGGACCTTCCATAAGAAAAAAGATGTGGTACACAAAGTCAAACTCAAAGTCGAGATCCTGTTTTGATACATCGTAATGTTCTGTCTGGACACCAACACCATCACAACATAAACTTAACATTAAAATCAGGAAAACAATGTTAAGATGTATTCGACAAGGACACGAATTTTAACCCTTTTCAAATTTGTTATTACATATATTCTTGTGTAATGTTTTTAAATCAAGCGTTGTATTAGCAACAAATGTTTATTCGCTTGTAACGATTTATTAATTCAATTGTCTACTTATTGTTGGTATAGCAAAGTAATATAAAATATTATTCCCATTCAAAGTGTAAGTCTATCTCACCATACAAAATATATAAACTAAACAAATCATAACCCACAATACCGAGTAATCTCACACCATACATTTATCTGAATAGTTTTACCCATTCATATCTAATGTTCTCAACCAAAACTTTCACACTCACGAGCTCTGCAGGTACACATGATTAGCACATAACTTAGCTATTAACCAACAAGTTATAACTCCACAGTCTTTGGAGTTAGTTTGTTGAGGGACCGAAAATCCCCAACCCAGGTTGTAATGATAAAATAAAAGTAATGGTATTGTCGTTTCATCTCCAACTGAAATAACCACCGCGTTTTGCAAAATGCGATTAATAACGGCGTCAAAGGCTTTTAATTTGACCTTCCAAAGAAATTTTGTACTCACTCTCACTAATTCCAAAGAGTCAAAGACAAAAAAAACAGAATGGCTTAGGTTAACTGCACCCGTTACCCAGTGATTTCCACCAACATTTATTGGCATATACACCTACAAAGATTAAACAAACAAAAAAAGGAAAAATGGTACATAACTATCAAATAAAAGATGTTAAAAGTTTTAACATAAATAAGTACAAATATAATACCACCCAATTAACATTTTTCCATGATGGGTAGGACGGGGTTGAACCATCCCACATATTATAATAGTGTAACGTCTCTATCAAGAACCGGTATTTTCAAGAATGTACACATCTGTCCCTGATTTAGATAATTCCGTTCCCCAGATCGGCATCTTTGTGGCCTACTTCTAATGAATTATCTCAATCTAACGAATTCATTTTTGCTGTCATAAAAAATATGCTAAACAACATTTAATAAATGTTTTTAAGCAAAAAAATAAATAATCATTAATTAAAGTTTTATTATTAAACTTACGTCCCCGGACAACCATCCTTCATTGTAGGGATTGTCTACGCTGTGACTTCTATGCATACACAAATGAGGTACTAGTTGTCGCCAAAAGAATTCTGGAACTAAATAACCCATCATGTAACAATCTAGATAAACTTGATAGGGGTTTAAAATAAAATCCGTGAAGTCATTATATTCTTGTCGGGTAACCTAAAAAGCATGTTAAAATACTATCTCAATACACATAATTGTTATACTTTATTTATTAAATTAAATAGCTGACAAACAATTACCTTATTAGGGTTGACATTTTCATACGTAAAGTATATACCAGTATCATGTGTACCCGTTATCAAAACGTCATCCCCTCCTACATTGTCATGCGCAAAAGCGTTCCCAAGATTCAAGGGTGATAAATTGTCATTTTTGGAGTTTTTCTTAGTTCTACCAACCCGTTTCTTAGGCAATTCCGTAGTAGCAGGCAATGACGTAAATGGACTCTGGATATATACACTAGGACGTTGTACCCTCTTTGGTCGCTCCAATATATTCTAAAAAAAATTTAATAAACTTTTATTACTTCATGATGGTTACTATTATAAAAGTAGGATTACCGGGTTGCATAAGCCATCATCACCAGGATGCGACGGGTTAGGGGGTTGCCAATTTAGAGTTGGCGTATACACTGGCATCTGGCTATGCCAATTAGAACTACCGGGCTGCGATGGCATTGATGTTTGCCAGTTTGTTGGCGTAGCCGTATTAAAGATAGGGTTGTTTGTCGGCGTCTGGAAAGGAGACGGACCACCCTGTGGAAACAAACAAATAAAAAAGTATAATACTTTCTTACTTTTCGGCAAGGACAAAATATATGACTATCAAATCCATATAAATTATACTTGTATGCTTTGAAATCCAGACAAATCACTTAGCCCATAATGTTGATCGGCAATGATCGGTTCTCTATTTGATCTCGCTCCTCTAAATATTTTTTCATTGCTTCAACTATATTTTGGCCCTGTTTCATCATTTGATCCATCCCACTTCTTTGTTCCTGAAACTCTCGATATATATCAGACGGTACTTCATAATGATTTTCCCGGTTTAAGTGAGGAGGTCTTCGTTCTCGTTCAGTAACACAACCGTCAAAGTAGGCCCTGCTAGAAAGCCACCAACCCGATCCAGCCTCAACCTCATCCGGTATCAATCTTTCCGCAGGTACACGTCCCTTTAAAGTATAAAAAGGGACATTAAGTATGAAATAAATAACGTAATCAAATTAATAAACTATAACATTACATAAAACGCACATGAAGAAAATCACGAAGCATGGGTCGATAAAACTTCTTATTGGAAGTCCATGCAACTATTCTTGGATAACGCATGTGACGTGTATAAAATTCATTCGGCCCTAACCGGAACACCTCCAATATCCATGTCTAAAAAAAATTAAATTGTTTCAATTACTTTATGTTACACATATATAATTTAAATGCTCAATTTTTTTTTGAACGGCGGAATTTTATTAAAACACAACTAGCAAGAAGCTAGAAAAAACATTACAACGAAATTAACGAAGGGTTTTTAAGCCAATCAACCCAACTAAAGCTAGCCTTACTCCTATACTTGCACCAATAAAAAGAACGATTAACAATCTCATCAAAAAGATTCGCCTTTAAAGGAAGACTTGTCCCGAACAAACTTTGATTCCGAAACTTCCACACTAGCCACCACATAATGTAACAAACGCCCTCCAGATTGTCTCTTCGTTTAGGATGCATCTTCAGGTTAGACAGCCAATCATACCAATCCTCATACGAAGAAAAATTCGAGTAGCGAACGTCCCACCAATGAGCGATCTTAAGGTATATCTCTCGCACCATAGTACATGAAAAGAAGATGTGGTTTGTTGTTTCAGCTTCATGAGTGCACGTCGGACAGCAAATATCAAGAATATCGAGACCTCTCTTAGAAAGATTGAAACGAGAAGGCAAATAATCAAACCTAACTTTCCAAGCCATAATGTTTATTTTTATCGGAACCTCTTTAACCCATCGAGTTTTAACCGAAGTCCCCTGTAACAAATGATCATCCAAGAGTCTTCTAGTAGAAGCCACAGAAAACTCTTCTGAACCATCGATAGACCAAGACCATCTGTCTTTGGCCGAAGATAAAAGCAAACCATCGAGAATCGCCTTTAATTCAGAAAATTGCATCGCCTCAGCCCCATCTCTCGGGTTTCTGCGCAAAGAAAATGTCAAATCGTCGTGAGCCATTTTCCTGGCCACTGTAATAGATTTGTCATCTTCGAGGGCAAATATTCTAGGAAAACTAGTACTAAATGAATGATCTCCTCTCCAAGTCTCCTCCCAAAAAGACGTATCTGAACCATTGCCAATTTTTTTCTTCATCAGACTAAGAATATCCAAATTCTTGTTTTTAAGATTATGCACCTCATTAACAATGTCAAGCCAGATTGAAGGATGAGACCTATTGACATGTTTTCTGAGCTTACCATCACTGCCATACATAGCTCTAATAAATTTGGACCATAACGAATTTCCATCATTTCGAAATCTCCACGTCCATTTGATCATCAAAGCTCGGTTTAACGCGAAATAGCTCGAAACACCTAGCCCCCCTTTTTCTTTAGAAGCTAACACGCGATTCCATTTAACCCAACACATTTTGTTCTCATGAGCCTCAGCCCCATTAAAAAAATGACTTCTAATAGCCTCCATTTTCTTTAAAACTTGAGAAGGGACTTTGAACAAGGACATATAGTAAATAGGCATAG
>BQNB010064500.1:0-17614 GCA_026074375.1 Tanacetum coccineum | reverse complement strand
TAATAAGAAGACAAACAAGATCTAAACCACCCTCAATACTACCAAAACTCAAGGATTAATGACAGACAATTAGGATATCTAATTCAAATGATAAATAAACGAGAAACAGTCATAACATCAGTAAATTATAACTAGGCTAGCACTAGAAGTGCTTAGCCACTCATAGCAACAACAAGGTAAGAACCAATGAAAGATATCTTGGATTGAACCATCATAATTCTTACAAGATGTGTTTATGAATGATTAATACAAAAAGTAAGATAAGTGACTTCTCCCTTGGACTACTGGTGGAATTCTTTGACTTTTGGAAGCTTGTATCGCCCCTTGGATCTGTGGTGAAAGGTTTGATGTCGAATGTGCCGAATGAGTGCTCTATTTATAGATTTCGATTTGGTTACGTCGTAACTATTGTAGTGGGTTACGGCGTAACCATGCTGATGTGGGCTTCCATACTCCAGGTTTAATATGGGTTACGGCAATTATAACGTCATGGTTACGCCATAACCGTGACTAGGATACGTCATCCTTCTTCAACGTAGCAAGTTACGGCGTAATTATGACGAAACAGTTACGCCGCAACTGTGGTGATGACTCATTCCTTCTTTAATTTTGGTTACGACGTAACTCCTGTGGGGTGGTTACGCCGTAACTGGCCTTGAGATTCTTCTTACGCTTGTTTTGCACGTCCAAATTCCGCATCTCTTGCTCTAATGCTCGTGTTCTTCCTGTAAACGAAATATGAAGTGATTAAGTATCATTTCCAGGCATTTATACAATAATTACAAGCATTTTGATAGGGATTTTGATACTAAAAAGTATTAACTATTTGATTTTATCAGGTGTGAACCGGAGTTAGAGATTAAATGGTACATAGATCATTTATATGAGATGCATCTGCTTCTTAATCCCTCACAAAGAGAAGAACTAGAAAATGAATTAACAAGCCGAGAAGAACTTGCAGTCCTTCAAGTTGAGTTTGCTGATATGGAAGGTCAAATGCAGCAAGTCATGAAAGAACTGAAGAAAAGTCAAAATAATGTCTTCTTTTGGAAGTTAACTGCGATAGTGTTAGGGATTATGGCTTTGTTTATGTTTGTTATGAATTAATTAGGTGGGGTTTATTTTGTCTAATCAATTGTAAGAATTATCCATGATCAGTTGGTGTTTTTGATGTTAGATGGTTATACAGATTATTTGACTTTTGCTATATCATAATCGTGGACCCAATTGACTTTTGTTGACTTTATTAGTCAAACAAATTAACACATACATCCACAACAATATGACTAACAACCAAAACTATTCATTCCAACAATGAACTCAAAACCACATTCATCCACAACACCATAACCCATTACCTACCCAGAACATCTACCAAAAAACCAACAACCCTAAACCTTCACATTGTACAGTAAACATAAAACTCAAACACAACCTAACCGATGATGAGAAATTTCATCAACCTCAATCGCTTTTCTTCAACCATAGCAAGGATTTTTCAAGCTTATTACGTGACCTCAACAATAGATATCTGAACAGACCTTTGACACATTGGTGGATCAAACCACCGGATGACGCTGACAAAGGTTGGACTCTGAAAATAAAAGAAAATGGATGTGTAAATAAACAAACAAAATGATTTGTTACATATTTTTCGGTCGGATCATACTTACAAGTGTAAGACAACCATAGAAATGATGACCAGGATTCCGATTAGTCAATGTTGTTCTAATCACCGCTTCCAAACCACACGCACAACGAACCATTTTATAATTTTTGTCTTATACCTTGCAAACCATCATTTATAACACAGAAACGAGTCAGGGACCAATGGTGCAAGCGCTAAACGACAAAATAAAGCAACAGTATACCACCCGTTGGAAAAAAACAAAAAAACTTTTGACCCAGGGACCAACGGTGAAAAATTGAAAAAAAATTGAAATTACTAAACTGTCCATCGTTGAAAAGTCACGTATAACGGGGCTCGAGGGACCAAACGGGTAATGAAAATTGACTTTAAGGATTAACGACATCGACCCCCGTTATCTAGGGACTGAATTCGCAATCGGGCCTAAGTTTAGAGACGAATGGTGTAATTTACCCTTCTTTTTATCAATGATACGATGTTATCCAAATTTAGCTAGGTAAAATGCTCCTTCTTCGAGTGTTCTTTGTCTAATCGTTTTGGAGTACGTCACACCTACATGTTTTGATTTAGAAAGGATATTTCTTATACTTATGTGTAATAAAAGTTGTTACTGTTGGACTAATAGTGATATATTACATAACCACATACATATAATTAGCTAACTCTTATCATTGCTATGACCAACACCTCAACATATTTGTTTATACACCATTTACTTATGATTCATTTATGAGTTAGCTTTCCGACGACATCAAAAGCGCCCATGTCTAACCCCCATTGATATAGTTGGCCATCATTTTAATTTCTATTAATGATTCGGCAACGTTTTTTTTAATTGCTAAATGAAACTATTCTATAGGTTTGATATGTAAATTTCTTCACTTAAAGAACTCAGTTGTCACATCCAGGCTTGCAGTGGAAAGACCGGGTAAGCGGCTGCAGGGGGGAGATCTTTGTTTAATTAGGTTAATCGAGAAAATCGAGTCTTTTATACACGGTAATCCCGTGGGCATTTTCAGGCATTTTCTTAACCAAGCCAAGATGTTCACCTGGTGAGCTATAATTATTGATCTTTTCTAATACTTTGAAGGCACCTTACTATTAGGTCACTTTGAAGATCATCATGAGGGAAGAAAAGTATGGAGTAAATATGGATAACAAAAATATGTTAATTCAACTATCAAAACAAAGCCTTGGTCTTGACACATTGATTTGTATTCTTGACCTAATTAAACACGCTAGAATCATTAAAACATGCAACTCAAACACACATGACTAAATAAAAGATAGTACCCGGGCAGTTGAAGCGGGAATTTTCAAAGGATACAAGATTGACCCTTCTACTACGTTGTCTCATTTATTCTACGCTGACGACGCGGTATTTATTAGTGAGTGGTCTCATTCTAACTTAAAAGGTATCATGATTATTCTTCGATGTTTCTTCTTACTTTCTGGTATGTCAATAAATATTCAGAAGAGTCTTCTTTGGTGTCGGTATCCAGATAATTGTGTGGCTGCAGTGCTAAGTCTATTGTTTGTTATTTTGATTAAATGAAAGCTCCTTTTAAATACTTATGTATTTTAATTTTAGTAGGAGATAATATGTCTTCTAAAAAGGCTTGAGACGAGACGATTAATAAGATGAAGAAGAGGTTGTCTAGGTAGAAACTTAATACCTTATCTGTCGGGGGGTCGTCTTACCCTTCTTAAATCGGTTCTTGGCTCCACTCCTATCTACAACATGTCGATTTTCAAGGTTCCCAAATCTGTTCTTAATTATATGGAGAGTCTGCGTAGGAATTTTTTTAATGGCTTTCAAGAGGGTGATAGAAAGATTGCTTGGGTCAAATGGTCTAAGGTGCTTGCTTCTAAAAAATTAGAGGGTTGGGCGATTTCTAGTTTCTCGCTCTCAATCGGCTCTTCTTTTCAAGTGGGTAAGGCGCTACCTTTCTCATGATAAATCCTTATGTCCGAATTATATCAGCTTTACATGGCTTGAATGGTCATGTTTTTTTTGCTGCTTTCAATTCGAACATGGAGCTCCATCATAACAGAAGTTAACTCCCTTAAAGTCAAAGGTGTCGATCTCATTTCTCATTGTAAGATTCGTGTGGGAAAAAGGTATAGGTACACGCTTTTGGAACGAGATCTTTGGAATTGGCGATAATTCTTATCAAGCTTTCTTATTCCTCATGTGTTTGCTCTTGAAGAGAATAAAGGACATATCGGTTGCTTGATAGATGAATACGTCTATCTCCTCTTATTTTCGTCGTATGTCCGAGGAGGTGTAGAGTCACAACAACTTGATCAGCTTTCGTTATTACTTGATACAGTTATTTTATCTAATATGGATGACAGATGGTTTTGGGACTTAAATGGCGATGGTGTTTTTCAAGTCAAGGATGTTCGATCTATGTTAGATGAGGCTTTTCTTCCGAAATGGGAAGTTCCTTCCTCGATGGATTAAAAGTATTCCGCTTAAGGTAGCAATTTTTGCTTGGAAAAACTTTATCTCGCTTGTTTACCTATAGATCAAAATTTCGTCTCGTAAGAATTGTCTGCTTCCGTCTTTGCTTGTTCCTCTTGTGATCACGTTGCTCGAGGATTCGTCCCAGTTATTCTTTGGTTGCCTTTGTGGCGAAAGATATTTCAGAAGTATTTGTAGATGGTGGAATTTGGATGTTCATCCCTTATAAGTCGTACGAAGTTGGCTCTCGTGGTTAATCTATCCTGTTTAGGTTCTAAGTCGAACTGAGGTGTTGGAATGCGTTGTTTTACGTTTCTTGTGGTGGAGCCTTTGGAACTTCAGGAACCAATTCCTTTTTGCGTCTCCTATTCCCCGAAAGGATACTATTTTCGACAATATTGTTTTACGCTCTTTTTATTGGTGTGTAACTAGATGTAAAAGAACTTTAAATTGGGTTAGTTGGCTTCAACACCCTTTTTTGATTCCTTTGTAATTTACTAGCTCCTTGCTAGTGGTTTTAATAAAGTCGCCGTTCAAAAAAAACAAAGAAAAGCGCATCAACTTGTGTGCCACTTAAAGCAATAACAAGTGCTGTAAAAAATCACATATAATCCAATCTTATAAGGATTTGCTCCTCTTTTGCTAAAAATGAACAGTATATTACCTTTTACGAGTATTTGGAATAGATTAATGAATAAGCCTCATTAGTACATGTTTGACCCTTCGAGCAGATTATTATATTTCTAAAAGATTTTCTTATTTCGCGACAAGTCTTTGTTTTTAAGTAAGTGAAATATAAACATGCAACTGAACTTTTAACTGTATCATTTTTAAGAAAAAATTTGTACTTACCTTGCAACATATAAGTAATTGAGTCAAGATTTGGCTTTACAATATGATAAGGGATTAATTCACTACTTTTGTTGACTTTGGTAAAAAGTCAAATAACTAAACCTAGCTTGAGTTTCCATGCATCTACCACAGCAAACAAAAACAAAGTCAGCTCATGATCTATTCCACTACTGTTTGATCAAACAAAGACACCTTAACAATCACGCGCATAAGTTATCCACAATACTAAATATGTGATATGTCACTTTCTTTTTAAATATCATCGGTAACATTTCTGAATTTAAGATCAATATTTAAACCGAGCTCTAAATTCTATTTCTAATTTTTATAGAATTTATTATTTTTGGTTTTTAGCCGTTTTAACGAAAATCACCGTTTTAGCTAGTTACGAATCGTGCCTTCAATATTTATCCATTTTAACGTAGAAATCAATAATTTCATATTTTAGCTTCGAGAGCTTATTTATTATTCTATTTTAATACTTTTCAAATTTTATCCGCGTTTGGCCGAAACCGCGTCAAAATAGTGTTTTTACAATTTTTAATATTTTAACTACGTATTTTAAAAAGAAATATTGTGCTATAAATGTTTTAGATTAATAAATATAAAAATATAATTTATAAACATAACGTATAAACCAAACACCCTCTTTAATGGTTTTAGGTTCCATCAACACTAGAAACCAAACACCCCTTAATTGTTTTAAACTCCTACAAAACCAAAAACTAAACGCCCTCTAATATCATAAAAAGCCCATACTCCCCCCTCCTTATAACCGGCCACATAGGCCCAAACTACATTTTTATAAAATAAAAAAATCGATATAAACTAGGAATGAACCAGATATGTATAAAAGAGTTCATTCTTTTTATAACTCCCATAACTCAGACAATAAAAATATACACGCCCGATTCTTCTCCCTTTTCTCCTGTTCGACGACCAGAGACAAAGAATCACCACCATCATTTCCAAACTCAACCCAATCACCTCCATTCTACTTCAAAACACTCCAACAATAAATCTTAACCATCCTACATCACTAGAAAACACCATGCATTGATTTTATGGAGTTTTTGATTTTTGAAGGTTTTTAGTTTTTAGGGTTTTATCAAATTGGATGCAATTGGTGTTACAAGGGGTTGAAGACTAGTGATTTTTACAAGATTTGGGTTGAAATCAAGGGTTTGGTTAAATTGGTGGTGTTTGGGTTTCGGCTAACACAAGGAAGCAAGAAGGAGTCAGTATTTTTATTTGATCTTGATCACACTAACTATTGTGAGTATTTATAAACCCTTTTCCATGTTATCTTTATATGATTATACTTTATTTTGATTTGCATGTTATGGAATCCATTAGATCATGCGCTAGATTATCTTTTTGGTAAATATGGATAATTGGAAGTGGATTAGTAGTCGGAGATACGTTAGTTAGGCGTATTTGTGAAGTTGTGATGTGGTGAAAATAGCGTTTGATTGAGTTTTGAAACGAGTTGGAAAATGCAGAAATTTAAATCGCCCCTTTTGAATGTCGTAAAAATGTTAAAGTTAAAATTTGATTTAAGTTAATGGTAGAGCTTGTTTTGATGACCATTTCCATATAAGGATCGTCCTGTAACTCCTAAAAACGAAGTTTTTACGGCAAATTGAAACTAGGAAAATTATTACTAAAATTTCAGCTTTTTGAGAAAAAAATGGTTGCTGTCAGATTTTTGCGGGATATTTTCGTCACTTTCGAGTCCGTTACGGCCTTCGGCCGAAACATGAAAGTTGTTCGGAACGCCGTTTTACTTTCCCTCACGGACAACCGAGTCTAAAATTGAGTAATGACGGGTCTAAAAGCTAGAGCAAAATCTGCGTTTTTCATTTTATTAAAATTGCATCAGACCTGATGGAAGGGCGTTTTCGTCCATTTCTGTCGAGTTTTGGGTCTCGGGTAAAACTAGAAAGTTGTTCAAAATGTCGTTTTACTTTTTCGAGGCGGATTAAGTTTAAAAACGTCTTATGGCGGTGTCGAGAACCCCACAACTCAATTCTGCGTTTTTTTTATAAGGGTTAATTGCCTAAAAATGGTATTATACTTGCCACTTTTTGTCATTATATGTAGACAACTATTTTTTTGCATTGTGCTCGCTCTACTTTGAAATTGTGTATTTTGTGTATTTTACGACTATTTCTGCATGTCAAAATTTAATTTTACCTTAAATTTTGAAAAAGTGAGGGTAATATGGTACAAATGCACACAATAGCAGAATCTAAAAGTTTTGAACGACACAATGGCAAAAAAAAATAGTTGATCTACATACAATGACGAAAAGTTGGCAAGTATATTATTTTTAAGCAATTACCCCTATAATAAATCCTAAGAAGAAATTGCACGCGGTTTTGGTCATTTTCTGTTGGGATTTCGGGTTCGGCTAAACCTAAAAGTTGTCCGAAACGTCGTTTTACATCTAAGTACTTTAGAGTCCAAGTCGTGAAAATGTAGTTAGTGGGTCGTTTTGAACGGGTCAGAATTTAGAAAATTATAATAAAAGTCATACGTAGCAAAAGATGGACTGGGTTGTTGATTTTTGGTAAAAAGATGTAGTTTGAGCGTTTTAAAGCCCATTTGAGCTTGTAAAATGTTAACGAACATATTTAGATGATATATATATATATATATATATATATACATATATATATATATATACATATATATAGGATATAATATATATATTATATATATATTTATTATTGGGTATTTTTCGTTTTCCGGCGCGCGTCTAAAAGTAGATAGTATATTTTTGGCAAACCTTTATTATATATAAACATAACAAGGGAAAACATAAGGGGCAAGTTTATGATGGTTATTAGTGTCAGGGGGGTTAATCGGGAAACTTAACATTATTATTCAACAATTATTTAATATCTTCGAATATCCGAACCTTCCTGAATTAGAAACTTTCTAAAAATAGAAATTCTTTTAGAAAAGTGGCGTATATTAATGTTGAGCGTAATTATGTTAAAGGAAGTGACTTAATCAATTGAACTTAGGACGCGCACATGGATTCCATAGTATGTAATTATATGTAGTAAATATATATTTATTTACTTATGCAATTTATGCATTTTCCCTTCGGTCTTTATTTCTTCTAATCACGGACCACTATATTATAGGTCGTGGTTGAGACGTGGTTGTCATTGTTCGTTCGTTGTAGATTCTCTTATCCGATACTTCTACCTAAGGTGAGTTCATAGCCCCACCCTTTTCTTTTCTAATGGTTTCCATAAACTATTTTCGGGGTGATAATACATGCTCTTTTTACTAAGCCAACTTATTGATTTCTACTACTTAAGCGTTACATGACTATTTTTTTACTAAAGCTTTTACTTGCTTATTACATGACTTTTAATACATGGTTGTTTACTCATGAATATCTAAAGCTTTGATTTGTTTATACATGATTTGAGATCATTGAACTATGCTTCAAGAAGAATTTCACTATATTCTTAGCTCCTTTGTTTCAGGTATGATGCTTATTTATATAACCCAGTTTTGATTCTACGGTTTTTGAGCCTCTGTTTTGGTTTTTTAAATCTTTGTTTGTGGTTATGTTGTTGACCTTCGGTTAATGGTTTTCAGCAGTAGACTCAAACTTGAGCTTTTGATTTATTATGCGTGTTTAAGGGCTTGATTTTTAGGCTTTTCCTTATGATTTTATGAGTTTTGTGTAGTTTAGATGGCTTCACTATGCGCGTGTCGATTAAGTTTTGGGTTTTATGGTAACAGGAGAGTTATGGAACTGTACAATGAATGTGGAAGATCACAACCTGCAAAAGTCGTCGGCAGGTACCTTTTCCCTTTGCTAAATTAGGGTGTGTGTAATTCATTCTATGACACAGTGATAAACCACAAGCCAAGCAATAAGATGTGTGCTAATTTCAGTTTCTTTTGTAACTTTTACTGGGTTTTATAAACTTTGGTTTTTTCCTCTTTGGTTTCAGATATTGGGAACGGCACAGATGTCCAGTCGTTGGTCGAGTAGTGGTTGCGGCCGTGGTTGTGAAAGTGGAGGCCGGCAGAGCCCATTTCTCTGCTAACGTTGAGTTCGCTTATCTTTGTTTATGAATTCATATGCCTAAGTTTTGTAGTTAAGAGCTTAACTGATTTCTGTTTGGCTTATTTGGTTTTGGGTTTATGCTTCGTAACCTCACTTTCTATGGCTTATTTTGAAACTTTTTGCCTGATGTAAGTTTGTTATATAATAAGCTTATGTTAGCCGCAAAGTTTCAAAATAAGCCAGAAAAAGTGAGCTTCTGAAACAGAAGGTTAAAATTAAATAAGCCATAAGGCAGCTACACAAGCCGAAACAAACACAGATACTACTGCTACGACGGTTGAAAAGGAGCGACGGTTGAAAAGGATGGTAGGCTGAAAAATCTAACTCATGAGGTATAAACTGCACTATATGTTAATACTATAGGTGAAGACTTAAGTTAGTGGTTTATTAGTTATGTTTGAGCTTTTTTTGTTTATATCTTTGAGTTACGTTCTGAAATTTCAATAAAGTATTTTTCGCACTTAACAGTGAAACCAAAATTACTTATATAATTTTAAGTATTAACAAGTAACTCTCACTCAGTTGATGTGTACTATTATGACACTTGACACAATAATTAGTCTAAAGCACTCAAAATGAATTTTGCCTTAAGTTTTCGCAAATTGTTTAACAAACAACTTAATGGTTTTTTTTTCAATTGCAGGTTACTGTACTTTTTGGAGTCCTTAAGTAAAGTGATGAAGTCCTAGTGAGCGAGTATGAAGCATCCATTCCCAAACACCCCTTAAGTAAGTAAGGAAACGGGGAATGTAAAGTGGCAAAAACTTTCGTGTAGTAGTCCCCTATTGCAGCTACTGTACTCCATGTATGTGTTTGTATTAGTGTTGATACATACTTTTATTGCACAGACATGCTTCAATTAAAGATGTGTTTTTTTAGCACATAGTTGCAGTGGTATTGCCTCACAACCGGCCATCGCAGCCGTGACTACAAGGATAACTGGGGAAGACATCATCGTATCTAAATGTGAGTGGATGTTCGCTTAGCCACTTTATTTTTGCTCAATATCTATGTTTAATAGCTTCTTTTCTCCTTTTGCAACTACCTATTCTGATTCCGCAAGAGTAAAAAATTCAAACCATAGTCATGTTGAAAACGTGAGTGGATGTTCGCTTAGTCATTTTATTTCTACTCAATATCTATGTTTAATAACTTTTTTTTGTTTTTGCAGCTACCTATTTTGATCACGCAAGAGAAAAAAATTCAAAGCATAATCATGTTCAAAACGTGAGTGGATGTTCGCTTAGTCACTTTATTTCTGCTCAATATCTATATTTAATAACTTTTTTCTCCTTTTACAGCTAAGTATTCTGATTCCACAGGAGTAAAAAATTCAAAGCATAGTCATGTGACACAACGCAACATACGTATGTATTTTCTATAGCTTCATTATGTAAATGCATTTATCTGTACTGATTGTCTCTAATACAGTTGGTTATATCCAACGATGCAGCCATCATAACACCAAATGTTTACCGCCAAAAGAACAAACGACCAGATATCAACAGCCGATGAATTATGCTCACCCGCAGCAACTACAATCTTAGCCGCAATGTTCATTACAGAAAGAGGCTACAAGCAAATCCAATTATGGTCCGCCGCAGCAACCACAGGGTGGCTCCACAATCAATCAAAATATGCAGTACCTACTAAACATTACGCGCTTACTTTAGAGTAAAATCCACACGTATGCAGTTTCATCCGAACACCCGAAACTGCTTATATGCTTAAAGAATAAGCAGATGAAATTTAGGCATGATTCTCAAACATACCAAATGGGTCATATCAGCTAAAAAGGTCACGGTTTTTTTGTGTAACAGGAACATGCTACTAGGTTGATCCTATTTTTAGCCAGGATACAGTACTGGCATGAAATGTTCACATTAGGAACACTCATAACAGCAACAAAGAGATTTCGTTGAAGGTGTCTCTCACATCGCTTCCCTGGTACTTGGACAACCTACTCAAGTATGTTGTATGCCCAAACTCTAATAATACATAAACCAAAATACATTACAGCTTTTGTGCACTGTTTTAATTAGTTGCTCACGCGACATCTTTAGCAGCTGTATATATTGAAATGAAACTTCACTTTTTTGCAATTCGTAAAAAAAAAAAGCTCTGCCGCAACGCGCGGGCTACCATGCTTGTTCCAATAAAGAAAGAAAGAAGAACTCCATTTTGTTTTTGGGCTTTGACCACGAGTAGAATAAAAAATAAAAAGCCATCATTGGGCCTTAGGGTTTTGGCGTGAAGCAGAAGAAAAAAAGAATAGGGTTTACATCTTTTTTGTGTTATAAATACAATTGGGACTTGAGCGCTTGGGGAAAAGCCGACAAAAGAAGACAAAAGCCACATTTTTTACAATTCGTTCTTGGTGTGGAGAAACAATAGCAGACAAAGAAGAATAAAAAAAGGGGAATTCATCCCTTCTGAAGAGGAGCAGCGAACAAAAAGAATAAAAAAGGGTAGTGACAGCCGATTGATAAGAGAAAAAAAAGTGACGTCGGGTATTATTCGTTTCGTTTACTTTTGATCTAGCGCTTTGTGAATGCGGCATCGAATCCACTATTTTACTCGGGTTTGAACTTTTATTGTTTTAAAAAATATCATTTGAAAACCTTTGTTTTAATTTTTGTTATGTTCATGTCTTTTTATTAGCACGGCTAAATCTTATGTCGTTCTATTGTTATTTCCAAATTCCGCTTTAGTAAGGCATTAATCAGGTTGTTTCTAGGTTTTCTGTAAGCTTTAGAATCGCAAATAGAAGTGCTAACCCAATCCATACAACAACGATAAAACTTGAATGGAAGTCTTGGTGCAAATTGAACATACTGATGTTTTCATTTTATTAAAATACTTGTAGTACCGTGGATAATGAGCGTTCTGTTAGAGAACAAAAGATTCTAAACGCTGATCATTGCTGCATGTTTTACATTGTGAAGCGAAGATTAGACCTAAAAGACTTTTAAGATATGAATTCTAGTGTTTTTCTTTATAGGTGAATTTGTTGAAATTCGTGTGAATTTAATGAGGTGTTAGTGGACGGAGATAGGTTAGATAGGCGTATTTGTGAAGTTGTGATGTGGTGAAAATAGCGTTTTGTTGAGTTTTGAAACGAGTTGGAAAATACAAAAAATTAAATCGCCCCTTTTGAATTTCGTAAAAATGTTAAAGTTAAGATTTGATTTAAGATGATGGTAGAGCTTGTTTTGACGATCGTTTCCATATATGGATCGTCCCGTAACTCCTAAAAGCGAAGTTTTTACGGCAAATTGAAACTAGGAAAATTATTACTAAAATTTCAGTTTTTTGAAAAAAAAAATGGTTGCTGTCAGATTTTTGCGGGGGTATTTTTGTCACTTTCGAGTCCGTTTCGGCCTTCGGCCGAAACATCAAAGTTGTTCGGAAGGTCGTTTTACTTCCCCTCAAGAACGACCGAGTCTAAAATTGAGTAATGACGGGTCTAAAAGCTAGAGTAAAATCTGCGTTTTTTATTTTATTAAAATTACATCAGACATGATGTAAGGGCGTTTTCGTCCATTTTTGTCGAGTTTTGGGTCTCGGGTAAAAGTAGAAAGTTGTTCAAAATGCCGTTTTACTTTTCCGCGAGGCGATCTAAGTTTAAAAATGTCTTATGACGCAAACTCAATTCTGCGTTTTTATAATAAAATCCTGCAGAAACTTGCAGGGGTATTTTGGTCATTTTCTGTTGGGATTCAGGTCTCGGCTAAAACTAAAAAGTTGTTCGAAACGTCGTTTTACATCAAATTGCTTTAGAGTCCGAGTCGTGAAAATGTAGTTTAGTGGGTCGTTTTGAACTGGTCAGAATTTAGAAAATTATGATAAAAGTCATACTTAGCAAAAGGTGAATTGAGTTGCTGATTTTTGGTATAAAGATGTATTTTGAGCGTTTTAGAGTTCATTTGAGCTTGAAAAATGTTAACGAACGTTATTAGAATAAATCTATTTGGGTTGTTTCAGGTCGCCCGTCTAAAAATAGTAGTCTATTATTGGAAACTCTTTTTCTAATATAAACATAACAGTTCAAAAATACGGGCACTATATGCGTTATTTGGTTCGTCAGGGGTTTATCGTTAACATAACCTTTTATCAAACAAATTAATATCTTCGAATATCCATACCCTCCATCTTTAACAAAACTTCTAAAAATATAATTTTTTTTAGAAAAGTGGCGTAAATTAATGTTGAGCGTAATTATGTTAAAGGAAGTGACTTAATCAATTGAACTTAGGGCGCACACGTGGATTCCATAGTATGTAATTATATGTAGTAAATATATATTTATTTACTTATGCTACTTTATACAATTTTTCCCACCCCCCACGTTCATTATATCTCTAATCACGATGACTAATTTATAGGTCGTGTTTGACAGACGTGGTTGACATTGTTTCTTAAGTGCAAGTCCTTTGTAGATGTTTCCTTATCCGATACTTTTACCTAAGGTGAGTTTCATAGCCCCAACCGTTTTCTTTTCCTATAATGGTTTTATAAAACTGTTTTCGGGGTGAGAATACAATGCTCGTTGTTACTAAGCCAACTATTGATGTTCAACAACTAAAGCGATACATACTAATTTTTTTTTACTAAAGCATTTTACCCCCTGCTTATTTACATGACTATTACATACATGGTTGTTTACTCAGAATTAGCTAGAAGCATTAATTTGCTTACTACATGATATTATAGATCACTGAATTCTTATATATAAAACTGAAAGTTTTGAACACCTTACTTGTTTTTACTTTGGCCACAAGAGTATTCAATTGTATGTTAATTCATGATCATATTTTTGCCTAAGTACTCCATTTGCCCATTAGGATACCCCCTTTTTTTACTCATGAACCGTTAATCTACTAGCTGGTAAACGCGAGTGTTGTGGATAGAATCACTCGGGACTTGACAATCCCCTCTTGACTGTGGTATCTAGATAACTCATGACGCATTTAACATTTAAGGTAATTCTTAGTGGTGTGTGGGCAGCATCTACATATATATCTTTGGGCACAAACCCGAATACTGGTTTGAATACAAATGCAAGTTTAAAAGGGTTCGGTGTCATGAAGCTAAGGGCAATAATATATTGGTTTTCATCTCGACTTAGGTTGAAATTAGTTTCTTTGTCTACCTTACTTAAATCTTGTGGTCCACTTCTGATCATTTCTTGAATTATTGAATCACTAATTGGATTTCGGAAATAATGCTTTGAAATGTTGTAACGTTACTTTTCTTACTGAAATATTAATTGAATTGTTTTATAACTGCTTTTACTTAAACCTATGAATTCACCAACATTATTGTTGACGATTTTGCATGTATTTTCTTTAGGATATTAATATTGCAACTGAGCATTGGAGCATTTGGATGCGCGGATATCAAAACCTTTACAGGCTTTTGTTTTCTTCACCCCATTCATAATCATTTATCTTTAAATATACAAATAGTCGATCTGAATTTACTCTGTTTATATTTAAATCGAAAGTAACATTTTATTAAGAATGTCTCTTTTAGAAGTCCCGTTTTTAATGTACTTGTTAGTATGAATATGAAGTAGCACCCAAGTGGTATTCCGCTGTGTTGTAGTGATTTTAGGGGTGTTACATCATCTCATATTCATATGAATCAAATAGCTTCCAAAAACAATTTTACACCCATGTTTTCTTGCCATTTCTCTTGATTACAGCTAGTAGTTAACCTAGCTAGCCATATACTCACTAATTTTTATGATCATCATATTGTTATAGCTTAGCATATACGTCAACATATTAATAGTTCTATTTAAGGTAGTTTAGTAGTACTTTAGCAAGTTTTACCTATAGGTGATCCATTGAGTGGGTAACGGGTCTAAATGGCTTGACACTGATAGATTTTAGTTTAGGATGAGTGCGCCCGGTCTAGGTCATTTTCACTCGCACACACTTTTTGGTTCATTCTTATTGGACTTATTTTTGTATGTTTATCTTATTGTTACCTTCATTGTTTGTGGGTGGGTACACATGTTGAAACTCGTGTTAGCTTAAGTTTGCCTCATGGTTTGAAAATTTACATCGAACAAAATGAGCCATAATGGTTGTGTGTTTTTTTCTCATACAATGGGCTATACAAGAAATACAATGGATTATACAAAAAAAACTAATCTTTATCCAAACTCAGCCCTTAATGGCTATACTCCAGCTTTAGATGTTTGACGGGTTAAATTTGACCAAAGCGCATTCTTTTATAAAAAAATATTACTTTATGCAAATATAAAGTTTTTTTTGGAAACCATGCCAATAAAAAATGTGGTTCATTTATGAATTAGTACTGCCGTTAGCTTTATTGTTTATATTTCATTAATACAGTTTTAGTCATGAATAAAATTTAGTTTTTAATTGCAGGGTGGGTGATTACAAAGGCGGATCAACATTTTGGGCTGGGCGTACGTCTTATTTTGGAGAAGAATTGGTGCGTTACCATGACGACGGTGTATTAGATGCACACACATATGTGGTCAGTTGTGTAATAGTGTACATGATATTCTTGTTCAACATTTTAGCTATCCGCAAATACCTGCTGCCTTTGACCTAGTCGCATATTAGGTTCTGTCTCAGTGCCTTGCTGATACATGTGTGTGTATGAGACTGTTCATACAGCGCTTGCCCCAGTGACAGATCAAATCATCATGTCAGACAAGGTTGGCGATCCTATTCATGGTTATGTGCTAACCGATGAGATCACACTGGTTTAAAAATACGTCAATATTCTGTCATTGATAGAGGCTTTGCATTCTTTAATAAAGAAAATGAAACAGGTAACTACATATTTTAAATATTTTGTCGTCCTGTATAATTTATAACATCCTAAAACAAGAATCCTAACCTCTATTAAAAGAAACAGTTCTATTTTAACTTTTGTGCATCACCTACATGGCGTTTCCATTCTGAAATTATAAAATCTAATAAGCAGATGAATAATAAACCAGAGGCCTGCATCATATAATTTGAAACTTCTCAGTTGCCCTCGATGAAAAATTCATAGATTCTAGATAGTATGACATAACTTCTCAATTATGTACGACATGAATTCCACAATTTATTGCTTTAAAGGAACTTATATGTAATGATCTGTTGTTATTGTGCCTGGGTTGTTCGCAGGTTTAGTTGTCTGAATAGGAAATACAAAACTATGAATACTTTTTATGGAGATAGAATTTGAAACAATTTTAAGCATCTATCAAGAGAAACCAGTAATCGCTGATCCTCTTGGAGATGCAAGAAGCAAAGTGCAAGAAGAGATTGGGAAAGAGTTTGTTGCAGTGATGGCGAGTGGGACCATCTGTGCAAGCGGGGCTGTAGCGCTTGCGACTAAGAAGGTGATGCAGATATATGGTCACATGAAAGCCGCACAAAGCTAATATAGGTTTCGTACCTCCTTTATTATGTGATTTCTTTGTTAGTAAAATAGTCTAAAAAAAATTTGTGATCATTCTTATTGCATAATGTTTATTGCCACACCCATTAATTTCTACTTATATATTGCTTGCTTGCTGTAGATTAGTCGCGTTGAGTACTGACATAATTACTCTTAAGCTAATGCTTGATGTTCTATGGTTTTTTTCTTGCATAAGCGAACTATGATAAACCAATCTTTGCGCACTAATATCTTAAATGTAGTAGTCATATTAGTTTAAATAATGTACTTTGGAATTTGCACTTCATATTGTTTGCTTCTAAAAAAATTTCATATAATGTCTTCAGATACACCTCATATTCTTGCACAAGTTAAAGGCACATTGTTTAGTATGTCACAACTTGATAAATATGTAGTCTGATACGATTATTCTTGAACTTTGGTTAATGGGTCGTATCCATTATTATTGGTGAGGCATTTGGCCGAGGAAGAGAATTATATGGTGCTTATAGTTGCTTTTTTTAGCCCGAGGAAACTATGGTGCGTGATAAGCCTAAATTGGTACGTTTTCTTAATAATAAGCACTTGGTATTTTGTTTTCTTTTTTTATCACTTTGTGCTGGTCACTACAACTGTATAACGTTATATTCACAGGAGAAACAAAGCCTTAATTATTGAATCAGGTGTACCATGTCCTGAGACATAAGATCACTTCTACCTAACTCAATACTCACAGCCGTTCCTTATACAATGAATAGCGTGTTTATGGAAACAACGTCGGTCATAGTGGCGAAGCCTGTCTTACACAGCCGTAAGTTTTGTTTTTCACTACTTTTGTCAGGAAATGTACGTCTTTAACA
Source organism: Tanacetum coccineum (assembly GCA_026074375.1). Lineage (NCBI taxonomy): Eukaryota > Viridiplantae > Streptophyta > Magnoliopsida > Asterales > Asteraceae > Tanacetum > Tanacetum coccineum. The sequence continues at coordinate 275 of BQNB010064500.1, read as the reverse complement.
ATGTTTGTTTAGTTTTTAGGAGAAGCCAACAAGACTTGAATAACACCCTCGGTTCAATGTACGTTGCAGGTCTATTCTTAGGAATCCAAAACGCGGGAGCGGTGCAACCTGTTGTAGGTATTGAAACAATTGTGTTCTATCGAGAAAGAGCCGTTGGAATGTAATCTGCTTTGCTTTATTGTTGTCCCAAAACTAGACCGATATACAAGTTGCAAAGTAATAAGAATAAGTATGTATATTGTCTAACTATTGTAACGATTCATATTGTCGAGTAT